>RPOG01003124.1:0-71667 GCA_008086565.1 Thalassoma bifasciatum | reverse complement strand
ATCAAATTATTTATCTTATTCACAAATAAAAGAAATGAAACACACAAAATGAAAATGTATGAGTCACTACAGACACTTGAGAGATACTTGCCAATAATTTCACACAGAAAAAATAACAGGAACATATAAATATATTTTCATATATTTGGTTGCACCACCTGACATTTTTGGGTGCTCAAATTAAAAATACTAAAAATTATGAACCTAAAAACTTTGAAATGTTTGTCAACTACTGAAATCTGTGAGAACATAATTCTTCACTCAGAAATATGTTTTTTATCCATTTTCAAAGAACTTTTAAAAAATACGTTTTTAGACCCTCTTTTTGTCATTGACCCATTCACAAGTTGTTACACCAAAATAAATGTTTCTTTTCAGACAGGTATTTACCTCAGTGATGTTTTTAACTTCCTTCTCTTCTAGAAGTTTCTTATAAAACCTCTGTGTCTGTTCTGAGGTCATGTTAGGTTCATCTCTGGTGAAGAGACAAATCTCTTCTGTGTCTGACCTCTGGCCATGGGGCAAAGGTCTGTGGATGAAAACAAATACCTTTGTTTAAATCGGTGCAAATGTGCCAGCAAATACTTGGTAGACCCATGTCACAGATGATGCCATGAGCCAGAAGAATGCTCGTGTCTGAGGAACTCACATGCGGATGGTCTGAGCCACTTTGGGGATCTTCCACAGGGTGAAGAGCAGGCTGATCTGCTGAGTGTCGTCCAGGAACAAGGCATCAGAAGTGGATTTGGTTTTCAGGAAGGCTTGAAGGGCCTGAACCGCTTTTTTCACCTGACACACACGTTAAGGCAGAGTAATGCAAGTTTTTACAAAATCAGCGATAGAAAACTTTAAATACTCAGTCCCAAAGTAATCCATTCCTAAGTAGCCTGGATGCTAAAGAGTAAACTGTCCAGTTTGCCACGCTTGCTAACCAGGTTTTCCAACGTCTCTATCTACAGTACAAATGTTGAATATAATTTAAACACATCTATCTCGTAAATATTTCCACCGATTTGCATCAATAGGCAGTTTTACCTGTGCCCGGTCTAATGCAAGTTCCGTCGTCTCCGCCATGCTGCCTGCTTCACGTGTTACTCAAAGTTACGCATGCGCACCCCGTGTAGTGTAATGCGCATGCGTCACACGATACAAAAGGGAACTTTATTTGTACAACAAGCTAGGAACAATCCATGGACTGTACAATCATGATCTATAAAAAGTCTATGGAACAATCAAGGAGAAAAGCTAAATCGAAAACAAGTGACAAGAGTGTTGATATCTGATTCTGATTATTAGCATTTTTCAAATATGTTTTCCAGTTAAAAATTTCAAAGTTAAAAACTGTATTTGCTCAGATATTTTACACCCAAATTAAGTAAAAATTTTGATGGAAAAAATGTCAAATTAATGAGAAGCAAAATTTCGACCTTTTATATCTCAGAATTATGACATTCGACAATCTCGACATTTTGACTGACTTTGTCTCATAATTTTGACTTTTTACCAACAAACTGACATTTTATTTAAGATTGTGACTTGATCTAAAAATTTCGACTTTTCCCTCAAAGTTTTGGCCCAAAAAAATAAAATCTCAGCAAAGCCAATTTGTGATTTTTTTTTTTTTGACTGGCAGAAATGGGTTCCTATAACCTACTGGTGCATGGATCTCTAAGAAAATCTATTAAGACTGAATTTAGCCAACATGTCACCAAGGAAACCTGCTAGAAAACTTTTCTGTCAATCCCCCTGGTCACAGTTTGCCAACTGCAATATCATTTGTTCTGGCTGATATAGAAGTATCACTTCTTATGCTTATGAGAGAGAAAAAAACACACCTGTCTGTTGCAGCTTGATCATTTATTTTCATTTATATTACGTAACAGCTGTGTGTGTCTGTCTGTGAGAGTGTTTACCATGGTTTATCAGAGAAGTATGTGAGCTCAATCCAATTCAACCAGCTCTTATGGCGAGAGACCAAACTAAAAATTTTGATACAGCAATCCTTAAAACCAAATAAAATGTTCACTGGATTTTTAATCCCACTCTTAAAAAGGGAGATGAACATTGCAAATCAGTATTACAGGCTTAAACTGGTCTTTAGCATGACGTTTTTCTTTCCTCCCCCAAATTTCACAACACTGCATCCATCTCCATTCAAAAAACAAATGGCGTGGCCAGCTGACAGTGCAGTTAGCCATGGGAGTACAGAAGGGGGACATGTAGCTACATTAGTGGCATAGCTGAGCTCTCAATATGAGAAAGCTGACACACTGGACTTGGTCTCTCATTACATGTTGTTCATCATAAAAACTGATTCAGTCTTGATTCCTTCATTTGATGCAATTTTATTCTCGTCTTTGTTGATCTTCTCCTCAGCATAGTTGTGTGTAAAGAGAGAGTAGCTGTTGGGGTCGGCTCTAGCAGCGCTTCTCCTCTGGTAACCACTGGAAGAACTCCATGCATGCTGCCACAGTTGCATTTAGTCCTTTTCTGGCACCAGCTTCAGCACTTTGCCAATGGCAATGGTTTTGCCTGAAGAAGGGGTGTACAAATGAGAGTGAGGAAGAAAACCGTGATTAATGCTTGTGGTTTCCTTAAAAATATAAAAAGCTTAGTTTATAAGCACATCAGTGTTCCCACCTTCATCTCGCAGTGTGAATCTTCCCATCTGTGGGAAATCCTTAAAGGTCTCTAAGCAGATGACTCCAGCTGCCCGAAGCCTGGCGATGCAAACCTGATCCTGCTTCACAAAGCGTGGTCTTGTTTTGCTTTTGTCCCCTGTCTTCTTGTCCACCAGACAGATTAAGGCCTGCAAACAGGATGCAGAAAAAGTTATGACAGGAGAGAATGTAAACAGCTAACAGAGCTCAAAGAATAGATCAAAAACTAAACTTCAATTGTCTCAGGGGCACCTGGAAAAGACAGAGCAGCAACTCACCGTGATCTGCACTTCTTCGATGCAGGTGTGGATATGAAGAACTGCATTGTAACCAGGACAAATGATTGATTTGTGCTCTATGATGACGATCTGAGAAAAAAGAGCAAATCAAAACAGCATGTTAAGTTACTATTGGTGACATTCAAAGAGGTGGGGAAAGTAGTCAAAAAATGAATAAGCAACAGGGCTCACCTAAGGACAGCTTTTAAAAGCTTGTTGCTACTCACAGTAGAGAGAGGCAATTAAGTTGGGAACTGCTGTCTCTCATTAATAGTTTATATTGTTTATTAGTTTGTGCACTTAATAAATCAATAAATAACAATAACAATAAATCCCTTTTTGCCACTTTTTAAGGTGTTGACAGAATTTTGTATTGATCTTTCGTGCATTGTAGTTAGCCTCACAAGGCCATCTTTTACAGATAAAAATAAATTAAATATTGATAAAATAACATAACTTGAAGCAATTTCAGCTAAAAAAAAAAAAGGTCCTAAATTAAGTGTCTTTGTTTAAACAGCACAATAGGCTCAGCTGGCAGTGATAAAAGCAAAACAGGAACAAGGAAGTCTGTGTACACAGCACTGTGTGTCCATGCACTGTGTGTGTCTCTGTGTGTGTGTTTCTAATGTCAGGGGTTCCCAAACTTTCCCACCTGTGACCCCCAAAATGGCAGCGTTAGAGACTGGTGACCCCTGCTGTGGTACAACACTAAGGGGCCAATCCAAAAACATACAAAACCAAACAAACCCCCTCCCAGGATACTTAATTTAACTGATCAGTAGAAAATTCACCGACTAATGTGCACTTTTCTGTGTTCACTGTATCAAACTTCAACAAAGAAATGTGAAAAACAGATTAAACATTTTCTGTTTGCATAATTTTATATTATCTTTACCCTTATTTTTGCTTTTATTCTTACAATAATGGATGAAATGTGGAACTGTTCATGGTTTTTGATTTTGGGACACATTCCACGACCCCCGATCAATGTCTCGTCACCTCCCAAAGGGTCCCGACCCCCACTTTGGGAACCACTGTTCTATGTACGTGTGCTCGTAAAAATGTGTGTTTTTATATGTTCTGTCCCAAAGAGTCCCTCAGTGACGTTACTGTTAAGCTTCAAACAGTGTTGTTTCTTCCTTACTTCACATAAATCAATCACAATGCTACAGTGTGGGGCTGCAGGGATTTATTGAGTGATCATGTCACTGCTTAACTGCGTTTGATTTGTGAAAGTCATATGGCTGTGCCTGACGCAGAAGTCTCTGATAAACCAAAGCAAGTAGAGCGTGTACGCAGTCATGAATAAATGATAGAGCCCGACCAATTAATTGGTGGGGCCGATTATAGCATGTCACCGATTAATGGACATCGGCCATTGTGTAGCAGATGTATAAACCTTTTTTTTCTGTGTGGAAATTGTGTCGTTCCTGCTCCTGTGTGTTTGTGCCAGGCTGCATGCTGCACTCTGCCAATGATAAATGCTACTGTTAATTCATGTCCACCATTCCGTAATATAAGACAATAATATGGCGTTCTTAAGTCTTGTAAGATGCTTTTTGCAAAATAAACAGAGATAAATGCTCCTGTCAATACACGTCCACCCTTTACTAATAAAAGACTATGACACAGCGTTTTCATGTTGCTGTGTCACACCCCAAATCATATTTTGGGTATTATATCAATTTGTGTTGATGTGCAGTATATATCCTATATATATGAATGTTCTTATTTTATGTATCAGCAGATATGTGGGCTGTTAGCCGTTATATCGGCTTTCTTTTGTCCCCAGTATTGGTATCGGCCCCAAAAAATCCTGTATTGTTCGGGCTCTAATAAATGAAGATAACAGTAATGGGCAGAGTGTCACTCAATATAATGGAGTAAAAGTAGAGTTTCTTCTTTATAAAGATACTCAGGTAAAAGTAAAAAGTTGGTCACACCAAAACTACCAGGGCAAGTTGATTAGTCTAAAAAGTTATTCAAGGAAATGTAACAGGGTAAAATATGTTACTACCAACATCCCCATAATAAATCCTAATGATTTTACAGGATAGAAGAAAAGCACAGGATGAGTCAGTGGGAGGGAGCTGGGAGTATTTAGCCCAATGAGTCATCTCCCCCCTAAATTTTTGGCTGCATAATAATATTTTATATATATATATAAATCATCATTGGTCTAAATTCAAACTGTAAATGGAAAAAGAAATATGAGGAACAACTGAATACCAAGTCGTCTAGCGTTCTTTCATGTCAGACTTAAATATGAACATAAACAGAGAACTGAAATTAATGATTTTCTTCCTGGACATGGCAGTATTCATAAAACCTGGCACGTGCTTGAAAGATCTTTGAAATCTTACTTTTCTTGCATGTAGTGTGCTTTAACATGTTGTTGTCTACCCAACCTCCAAATCTGGTCAACTGGATTTTGAGGTGAACAAACACAGCAAACCTTGAGTCTGCTGGTGAACAAGTCCTGCACTTCTTCACTCTTTTTCAACTCCTTTTTGGCACGTTTTTACTCAGCATGTTGTGGTGCGGATGCCAAAAATCAAAAAGGACTTTCTCTATTTTTGTGCACGTCTACGTTTCCGACAAGATAGTCTTCACAACAATCTGATAATTGAGTATTTGTTAAGTTTTGCTGGAAAGGGGAGCCCAAAACCGGACTGTTAACCTTGTAGTGTCTTAAGTTTCCTTGAAGCAAAAAATGAGAGGACACTTTTTCGCAACTTTGTGTTGGCCATCATTCATATTTTCTGTCAAACCTGATTTACCTTCATGTACAGTATCTTGTCATTACCTGTGCGTCAAAGGTGCGACCAGAGTGGCAGAGGTTGTCAGGACTGCAAAGAATAAAACCAGGGAGGATTTCTTCCTCCTCGATGCCCTTCAGCCTCAACTTCAGATTCTCCCCAGGACCAGCATCGTCTGTCTCCACATCATCGCTCAGTAGGCTCAATACCTCCACTGTGTGCTGCAACAAATTGAAAAGAAAGCTTTGAAAACACATTTGTGTTCTAATAAAGGAAAAATGGACAATGAAAGAATTAACAGTTAATCACTTTGGTTTTGGATTTACTCTGAATTTTCTCTACAATAGGCTTCACACAAAAGTGAGGCTGTAGTGTTTCTGCTCAAAGTGAACTCAGTCGTCCTCACCCTGTTTGGCATCATGACCAGCTGCTGAGCTTTACTGATGCATCCAGACTCCAGCTTCCCGAGAATAACCGTCCCCATGTCCTGCAGGCACAAACACATCAATCAAACACATTTTCAGGAAATCAGTCATATAGTAAAAGAAAAATGGGTTGATCAGCAATCAATCAGGAAGTTTAAAAGCAAGGATCCAGGAAAGTAATCAGATGAATTGCTCATCAATCCATCTAACCTCCATTTACCAAAAGCTTTTTCATTACTTAAAAGTTTTTATTATAGAAGCAGCTGTTAGCTATAAAGGAAGTTTTTACATGATGTTGTCCAGAGTCTCAAAGTTTTACATCATTCTTTAGGATTAGATAACCTCATACTTTAAAGACAACTGCATATTCAGCACTAACTGCAGTTCTCATGAGCAGTGAATCGTTTTTACAAATACAACTATCATCTGCAAATTTAAAGAGAAAGCTGACACCTCTCTAGTGACAGCACAGTAAAAACAGAAAGTGGTGCATACATTGACTTCTTCTTCTTTCAGCTTTAGGTGAAAAGCTAAAGTTTACTGTCTCAGTCATCAACTACAGAAATCTGCAATGCCAAACTACAGGTAATTTCATTGTTGTCCCAAGTATTTAATGTGTGACCGTGTCTAATAAATATTTCTTAAAGTGTCCGAGAATGTATATATCTTTATTTTTATCCAATGGCAGCAGACTGTCCTCTTGTAAGCAGGGTTTATATAAAAGCTTTAGCATATTTATGGGGTTCTTTGATACAAGACTAGATGAACTTGGCAAAAAAAGTGAGGAAGTATGTTTTTGAGGAAGAGCATTGTGATGTGGGTCATGCCCATGGAGGATTTGCCAAACCTTCTCTGACAATGCCAACCAGCTAAAGCTTGGATTATGCTTGAGGCATGAAGACAAACAATGTCATTGTAGCAGCCTCTCCTGGTTCCTTTGAGGTGTAAATTTTTGAATCCCACATCTCAAAAAATGTGTTACTTCCAGACAGTGGCAAATGGCATGGTAGATGAACAGGAGTTCCTGGTGTCAGAAGTGATTTTATACGTTATTAAACACACACAGATCCCCCTGATAACCTTGTAATATACAATTTCTTGCGGCAACACCCAGCAGACCAGAGGAACAGGCATGAGGAAACTATAACCCTGTTGCTATTAATATTTGTTTTGAGCTTCAACCCCCTGGTACCTTACTGGCAGAATCTATGAGCATGAGTAGCTGCTGGTTGGTCAGCATGTGACATACTCTGTGTAGTATGTCAACATCAAGCTGGCATTCCAAAAAATCAAGATAGAATATTAATGAGAGTGAGCCCTTTTAGCATCTCTCAATTGCTCTCTAACAAAAAAAGTGATTTCTTTATTGATCAATGGAATTTTCAGTGAAATACTGGATTACTCAAAGATTACTTAAATCTTGGATGGCTGCAGCCCTTGTGCTAAGTTAGAATATTTCTTTTTACTGACATGAAAATCAAGAACACTGAATACCCAATCATGATGACATTGAGGGTAAAAAAATAAATGCTTAATGTGTTGACATCTGCAGCATGTAACTGCAGAGTGTGGCTCAGATCTGTAGAGTCTTGGCTGAGCCATTAGTATGCAGCACCCAGTTAAATGACCCATAATCCCCTTACATCTGGAGAACACCAGTTGGGACTACTTAAACACAGAGCCTCTACACAAAGCTCTTATGCAATCACAAGAGAAAGAGGTATTTAAACAACTTCAAGATAAGAGGATGAAGAGGATGACAACATGTGATGAAAAGGAAGAGCTCAAGATTTTAGTGAAGACACTGATAGAACTCCAGAATAAGTTGATTCCACCAACACTTACATTATGTGTTGAACTGCCTCCAACAGCTAAACTGCTGTGAGTGCCAAGAAGCTGAATTATCTTAAAGAGGGGTGATTATTCAGAGGCTGCAGTGTGTCTAAGCATGCTGCTGTGCTTTTGGAAAATCACCAAAGAGAAGGGAGAATGACAAACTGCAGCGGGAAGAAAACAGTTTTTGGCGTAGTGGGCATAAAAAAACCAAAAGACATATTTCGCCCACTCATCTGCCAAGAACTGAGGAGCGAAGTAGATGCTCTGCCACTGGCTTCACTTCTCTCACTGCAGAAAAAGGATGAATCAACAGCCTCCAGCTGCTCACCTTGTACTTGTCTACAATAGGTAGTCTGACTGGTCCGTCGCTGGATCTGGTGAAGTTTGGCAAACTGTCCAGATGGGGAATAAATGGCAAGCCCCTGAAAAAAAACACAAGGACAATTTTCACCACATAAACATAGGAATTAACAACTGCACAATTTTACAGTTTTCAATCTGTCTCCTGACGGATACTTTGAAAGTCTTGAATGACTCCACAACAGAGAAAAGGAAAACATACTGCAACTGGCTTCAGGTGTGTGAAGCATAAGACATCATTATGAGTAACCACTGCCTCCCCTACCACACTCATCATTATATTTACAGCCTTTCCTATTTTACCGAGAAGAAAGACACTTGTTGTTTTTTTGAAGATTTACCTAACATTACTAAATAAAGAAATTCCCTCACTAAGTGGCAACATTTCTCAGATGCCAGGAAAAAGCAGATACCAAGAAGGGCACTATGATGAATCAGTGTTGTCTTTGTGCCAATAATGTGGACTGAATGCTCACACAACTCTCCAATCGTTTTGAAAAGATATGAGCCAAACTGTAGAAGAAAAATAAGAATTACCATGAAGTAGTGATAGTGATTTGCAGGGTAGCTGTGGCTCAGGTTGAGTTGGCAATCAGAAAGTGGGTTTTTCCAATCCCAGCTTGTGATGTGTCCACATAGCATTTATAACATGTGAATGAATTCAGAACTTTTATAGGCACCAACCTGATTCTGTCAGTAGTACCAAGTATCGACTCACAAAATCTAACAGTATGATTCAGTACTTAAGCACGCCTTTGTGACTGAGGGAGTGGAGAGGTCGGTGATTTTCCACGCTGTATCATGGTCAAGGAGCATGTAGTGCTGGGTTTTAATTTGCACATTATGAAGAAAAAACAGTGCGTAATTGTAGTTCATTTATCAAGGAATAGTTAATCTTCGTTAAGGGTTTTCATGATGAAGAAATTTGTGAAACAACTGTGATGTTACAGTACAAACAGTTGTACTATATTTTTGATATGTTTATGCATTCATAAATAAATATGTTGAATTAGCATACTTTGAGAACTTTTTGTTCAACAAATTAGAATTTATTACCACATATACACACAGAAAAATACCCATTTTGGTACTGCTGATACAGGCATCAGTACTGTATTGGTTCATATGTGAAAGGTACCCATCCCTACCTAGGATGCAGGAAGGAGTAGTCAGAAAGACTAGGAAAGCTGTATAGTATGAATACTGGTACATTTACCCTTTACCCATAACAAAGTGGTAGAAACCATCCAGTGAAGCCAACTTACGTGTACCAGGGGCACTCAGGTACAGGGTCCTTGAGGTTGGCACCAGTAAGTCCAGAGCAAGGCATAAAATGGATGTCCTTCTTGGGATTGAAGCCCACCTTCTTCAGAAAGGGCACCAGCTTTTCCTTACACTCTTCATACCTGCAGTGGATTTTATAGATTAAAAAAGAGGCCAAGTAAGGATGGAAGATGACTAAAATAGGAGGTCATAATCACTGCTGATCATTCACTAGCTATCTGTGCCATCTTTGTTTGGACCATTTTGTTCCAAACATGTTTAAAGCAAAACAGAAACACATTCATCTATTTTTAAAGAGTCACGTTCACCTCTCTAGGCTCCAGTTGACCGTGGGATCATCCATCTTGTTGATCAGGACAATGAGATGCTTGACTCCGGCTGTTTTAGCCAGCATTGCATGCTCCCGTGTCTGTCCACCCTTCTCAAAGCCGGTTTCAAACTCACCCTTTCTTGCTGAGATCACCTGATAAGGCACAACAAGGGGGGCAGAACGCGACGGGTCAGTGTATCTGAGGTTAAACTCTTGTTAACTTCACAAACATCGTGTCTCTGTCCATCTCACCAGCACTGCCAGGTCAGCTTGTGATGCTCCACCAATCATGTTTGGGACAAAGCTCTTGTGTCCGGGGGCGTCCAGGATAGTGAAATGTTTCTTTTCAGTCTCAAAGTAAGCTCTGCCCACCTCCACTGTCTTTCCTTTGTCTCTTTCCTCCTGGTTTGTGTCCAGAGCCCACGACAGGTACCTGATGTGATCATGTGCGTTTCTTAATTTGTTGTATTAAAGTCTGGTAAAGCTCTTAATACTCCTGCACATGGATTGCAAACTAGCCTGTTATTATAAAATCATTCACAAATAGTTTGATTCTCGCTGAAAGAACAGTACTTCACTCACCATGTCTCCCTGTTCTTTTCCTTTGCTTCTCTTTCATACTTCTCCAGAGTCCTCTTGTCCACCATTCCAGTTAGATACCTAGGTAAGCAAAAGCAAAGACAAGCAAAACAAGGGACATTAAAGGTAGTTTAACTAACTCCTACAATGGCCCAATTAAGAGAATAAGAAGGACTTTTGTGTTGCTGTTGTCACAGAATTTTGTGAGCAGCCTTGAGGCACTGTCACTGGTAAACACAGAGGATTCAAAGTTGATGACTCACATGATCTGTCCTCCAATAGTTGATTTTCCAGCATCTACAAGGACAAACATCAACATTCAGAAGTGAATCACACACCCCTAACTCAGCCTTTGAACCACACAAGCACATCATTTCATGATGAATGAAACCTACCAACGTGGCCAATGAAAACCACGTTCACGTGTTCTTTCTTGGGGGCGTCAGGTTGTGCTGGCACCACTTTAGGAATGGGAATCTCCTCCTCTTCCTCCTCCATCATCTCCTCATCCTCTTTCCTGGCAGCACCCCCCTCCTGGCAGGCTCCACTGGACTCCAGGTTACCTTCACCTCCACCTCCACCACCTCCCCCTGGCTCTTCCTTCTGCTCCCACGTCTCCTCCTCTGTGGTCATGTCTGCTTCTGTGCCTCCGTTCTCTACGGGAGCTGCAAACACACACCGTTTCTCAGTAAGATAAGTCCATGCTGACTCAAAGAGAGCAATTCTGTATCATTATTATTATTTTTACCTTTTTTGCAAATTGTATTTATACAAAGTTTTTTAATTATATGTACAGACACAAACAATAAGCACTACTAAAAGAAAAAAACAAAACAAACTTAAAACAAAAAAAATCAGACAAGAAAGCCAGCAGTTACCTGTTAACAAGTAAGGGAATGAAAAAAAATATGCAGTATATGTCAATTCAACATAATGTTCCAGAATGTGAAGGGTGTAGAAAAGTGTCCAGAGATTGAATCCAGCTGAGCAAGAGGGGAAACGCATAATCTCAACATGTGGGTTTACAGTTGTGCCCAAAAGTTTACAACCCCTGCAGAATTTCTGATTTTTTTTGGCCCTCTCAGAAAATATGAACGATAACACAAAATCCTTTCGATCGCTCATGGTTAGTGGTTGGGTGAAGACATTTATTGAAAAAAATAATAGTTCACTCTTTTTAAATCATAATGACAACAGAAACTTCAAAAATGACCTTGTTAAGAAGTTTACACAACTCTGGTGCTTTTGGCCTGATAAATGCACAAAAGTTAACATATATGTGTTTGAATGTCTACTAAAGGTAACCATCCTCACCTGTGATCTATTAGCTTGTAATCAGTGTGTGTGTATAAAAAATGAAAAGGGTCATTTTTGAAGTTTCTGTTGTCATTAGGATTTGAAAAGAGTAAACACAGTTGTTTGTTAATACATTTCTTCATCCAAACTCTAACCATGAGTGACAGATAGGTTTTTGTGTTACCATTCATGTGTTCTGAGAAAAGGCTAAAAATAATCATTAATTCTGCTGGAGGGGGTGTAAACCTTTAGGCACAACTGTATAAAGAAAAACAAACATGACAAGAAGGGGGGCAGAGAGTTCAGGAAACAGTTTGAGGTCTTTCCTTTCTAATATAATCAAAGAAAGGGCCCTAGGTAAAGCAGAGGGGAGAGTTAAAGAACCATCAGAACATTCCAGTGTCTCCAAGAGGCAGTCAGGAACCAATTGTCTTTTATATACAACACTATATAATTGAAAAATGTCAGCCCAGAAGCCTGTGAGCGTAGCGCAAGACCAAAAAAGATGGTCAAGTGTTCCCTCAGCAGTTTTGCATTTACCACAGGTGGGAGAGACAGCAGGAAAAATTCTATTCAACTTTGTCTTTGAGTAATGTAACCTATGAATTACTTTAAATTGAATGAGCTGCAGTCGAGCATTGATAAAACATGCTTTTATCCTTTTTAACTCCTTTGCCCATATCTCATCAGAGATTGCTTCACCAGTGTCTTTAATCCTCCTTGATATGGAGGGAGGGGGTTGCCAAAGAGAAGAGGTTGACCAATGGAGGGATCAAATGTTTGGAGTTGGGAGGTTTGGTCATAATACCAAAGAAAACATGTCGTGTCCGGGCCACATCTAGGCGAGAAAATGATTGCTTAATGAAATTCCTAACTTGCAGATAATGAAAATATTCACAGGCAGGGAGACTGAACTTTTCCTGGAGTTCAGCAAAAGAGGCAAAATGATTGTCAATGTAAAAATCTCCAATAATAGATAAACTGACATCTCTCCATAGCTTAAAAGCAGCATCCATCAACCCTGGCTTAAAACAGGGGTTCTGACATATGGGAGCATAAACTGACATTGCTGGGAAACTCAGAATTCCCTTAATTTGCTTTAAAATCTTAATTGAATAGTAAAGCAAAAAATTGTTACACAGCAATTGATTCTTGAAGTCAGGATTTGAAAGTATAATGGCTGGCAGTTCTGTATTGTTATCTGATAATCTTTATCATTATTTACACATTTCCATGCTCAAAGTAAACTAAATGTAATGTCATAATCCCCCCCAAAAAAATCATGGGGAAATGAACTCTTTTGTTTTGAACCCCAACAGCTGCTCACTTCATCTTCAGTTTTAGTCCAAAGGTTGCTTTTGTCTTTTACATGTGATCCAACACCAATGCTGACATTTTCCATAAAGCCACCAATCCTGTTTAAGTGCAGTAAACAAACACATATCCTTTAAGGGGTGAAGTTCCTCTGCTAACATTGTAAATTAAAACCAGAGGTTTACTGACCATCAAACATTCATACTGTGCTTTTTCATGTTACTGTGTGGCATTTCTTTGGTATTGAATTGACAAACTGCTACTATTTTGGTAACACAGAACAAGATTTAATTAGGGATGTCCTAATATCCATTATAATATCTATTTGATGTTTAAAATCATCTTATCTTTTTTACATACTCTCCTACCTGGGGCCCCTAAACTTGTATGTACACAGTACAGCATATCAGGTGACATTGAATATGTTATCCTTTTTTCACAGTTGACATATATTGTATGTTATTGACTGATGTAGGTCACCTAGGGTTGTTTGGAACTTTGAGCTTGCAGGTTCAAGAATCTTTGAGTTAAACCCTGAACTCTGAGTCGATCTCCTCTGAGATAGAAAACTCTGAATTTTTGGTTCCAGAACAGAGGATTCAAGTTTGTTTGATCAACTTGTAGTAGTTTCACCTGGAGTTAAGCGCATGCACCACTACGATTAAAAGACAGCATTAGTGGAGCCCCGATTCGACGAGTCACCATGGCAACGGGGAAGCGGAGGGTGGCGGGTTTTTTTTTACCTCGCAAGAACTGGAAATCTTAGTGTGCGCATACAGCGCAGAATTTGAACATGATTTCAGCGAAAAAGTGCAACACCACAGCAGCTGCAAAAGAGAGGGAGACGGGGTGAGAGAACATCACTGCTCTGGTGAATACGTAAATTTAAATGTAGTCCTGCAATCACAATTATATTACAGGGGAAAGCTGCTTGAATGGTAGATCATTCATTCAGCCTATTTAATTTGGGTGCAATCCTGCAGGGGAGAAGCGCATTTTGCTGAAACTTAAGATTAATATATAAAAACATTGTTCAAACAGGTGAGACCTCCACATAATCTCACAGGTTTGCCTCATTTTGATCACGTTTTACATTGTAAAATAAATATTACGTGGCTGTTTGACTGTGCAGTTGTTTTATCTCCAACATAATGCTGTTTACACACATAAATGTCTTCTCATATGTATCACATTCTGTTAAATAATTAATCCTATTAAACTCACACAGACTTCTGCTCAGCCAACAGAAAGAAGGCAGATGCCAGTAAAACGGGTGGTGGTCCTGCACCGCCCTCTCTGACGACCTGCATACAGTTGCCTTCATTATTTAAAAAACAAAAAACAAATCCCCCCCTGCCATTTACAAAAAAAATTGAAGCACAATACACAATGTCTGCTGGGATGTGAGAGCATGACTACGGCTGGTAATGTTGCAAATGTAAAGACGGATTAGGTCGTGTCTGTAAACGATGGACTGTGACGGTAACGTTCAAAAAGAGAATTGTCTGGAAATGTCAGAACATCTATGCCCGCTCTGATGACAATCTCCCGAAAAATATTAGAAATATTAATTTTCTTGCGCAGTAATGCTGCACCTTCATCAACAAGTTCATTGTCAAAAGGACACGCTATGTTTGTGACAAAAGTCGACTTGTGTGTTTCTTAAATAACAGACAGCAGAACTACGCTACTCCAAAACTCGCCCGCTGACTGAAAGAATGAGGAAATCAAATATGGTGTGTGGTTGAAAGAGGGCGGAGACAGAGAGAAACTCCAGGTTCATTGACAAAAACCTGGTCCCGACTGGAGAAAAGTGCTAAGGCACAGTCTGGAATGAACTGCTTATATCTGAGTGCTTATCAGAGATCTTAGGTGCAGGCTGCTATAATCTGATAACCTTTTTTTTGCTGATATCTGACTTATATCCCCTTTCAGTATTGGATCAGGACACCCCTACTGGAAAGTTACGGTACTGTAAAGCAGATCTTATCGTTGTAATTTGTCTGGTTGTGCTCGTGTCTTCTTCAACAAAGCTAAGTGTGGCTGCTGTTCCGCATCGATGAACCTTATTTTAGCATTCATCGTCTACTTTATGAGGTTGGGAGAACTCAAACATTCCATTATCCTGATCAGTGATGGCTTTTATGAGTGAGTGGTTGAGAGAATCAGCTGAAATTCTGGACACAAATAAACTAGAAAATGATCAAATCTTCCCAGACGTCCCTGGAAGTAATTCTTAACTAGACAGCACTTGGTTATTTTTGTTTGTTTGAGATACTTTTTTTCCACATACAAATGATATCTAGAGTACAAAACCCAAAACCAGTGAAGTTGGCACATTTTGTAAATTGTAAATAAAAACAGAATACAATATTTGCAAATCCCTTTCATTCTATATTCACCTGAAACAGTAGCTCATTTGGAATTTGATGCTTGCAACATGTTTCAAAAAAGCTGGCACGAGTGGCACAAAAGACTGAGAAAGTTGAGGAATGCTCATCAAACACTTATTTGTAACATCCCACAGGTGAACAGGCTGATTAGGAACAGGTGGGTGCCATGATTGGGTATAAAAGCAGCTTCTCTGAAATGCTCAGTCATTCACAAACAAGTATGGGGCGAGATCACCACTTTGTGAACAAATACGTGAGCAAATTGTTGAATAGTTTAAGAGCAACATTTCTCAACGAGCTATTGCAAGGAATTTAAGGATTTCATCATCTACGGTCCGTAATGTCATCAGAGAATCTGGAGAAATTACAGCACGTAAGCAGCAAGGCCGAAAACCAACACTGAATGCCCGTGACCCTTGACCCCCCAGGCAGCGCTGCATCAAAAACCAGCATCACTGTGTAAAGGATATCACCACATGGGCTCAGGAACACTTCAGAAAACCACTGTCAGTAACTACAGTTTGTGGCTTATTTCAGCAAGACAATGCCAAGCCACATTCTTTGTGTTACAACAGCGTGGCTTCGTAGTAAAAGAGTGCGGGTACTAGACTGGCCTGCCTGAAGTCCAGACCTGTCCCCCATTGAAAATGTGTGGCACATTATGAAGCGTAAAATACAACAACGGAGACCCTGGACTGTTGAACAACTTAAGCTGTACATGGGCAAGAATGGGAAAGAATTCCACCCAAAAAGCTTCAAAAATTGGTCTCCTCAGTTCCCAAACATTTACTGAGTGTTGTTCAAAGGAAATGTGATATAGCACAGTGGTAAAAATGCCCCTATGGCAACTTTTTTGCAATGCGTTGCTGCCATTAAATTCTAAGTTAATGATCATTTGCAAAAGAAAATAAAGTTTCTCAGTTCAAACGTTAAGTATCTTGTCTTTGCTGTGTATTCAATTGAATGTAAGTTAAAAAGGATTTGCACATCATTGTATTCTGTTTTTATTTATTATTTACACAACATGCCAACTTCACTGGTTTTGGGTTTTTGTATTTGTGTCACTGTTTCAGTGCCAGAAAAGTGTCCATACTTCATTTTTCCGCATTTGAATTGCCATTGGAGCTAAGTGTCACATTAAGACCTTGGGGAAACCCCCCTTTTAAAATTCATTGGCACTCAGAGATAATCTGTGTGGTCTGCAGTTCATCATTAACTATCATTAATTAGTCCTGTTCCCTTGTTAGAAACACAATCAATGCAGTGTTCTGCAAAGACAGCAAGTGCAGTTCAAACAAAAACCTCTAACAAGATTACACTGAAACCTGGTGTACCCTGCACAAGAAGTGCCTTCCCATGGCAACACAAAACTAAGCTTCCCACTTCTGTAACTATGAATTACGCAGCTCAGTAGTCATGTACAATGCTTAGCTTCTTTTCAACAGTGGTCGCATAAAAGTTACCATTGACATACTGCTACTGGCAATCTAGAAGGATATGTGACCAGACTCTGTCAACTGTTGCATCATGCTGTAAACATGATTTCATGGCCATTTAAAGAGATAAGTATAAGAACAGGCGTCTCTGTGGTTGGAGGAACAGTTAGCCCAGCTTTCACACACTGCTTATCATACAGACAACACATACTGCAACTGTTACTCTGTTTGCCAAACCTACATTTTCCACCTTATCTCAATAACAAACAAACATGAACCACTGATTAAAATAATTTCAAATGAATGCTAGCTTCACCTCATTCGGACTACGAGTGTGAGAAAAATCTGTTATCAATCCGTCAGCCAGTTAAAGCTGACCAAATACTTCAAATAGCTCTGACACAAAGCAAAGTGAGGCCCTGACACTCATCAATGTGTGCCACAGTGATGGCTATTTCAGTCGTGGACAAGTGTAGTTGCATCATATTTTACGTAGGCCAGTGCACATGGGTTTGCCGATGCCAGCAATCCAAATATGGCTCAGTAAGTGAACCTACAAGGCTCAAAACGGAGCATCACAGATCTCTAAATATGCATTTACCAAGACTCCAATGTTTACTCGTTGTTCTGTCAGCACATCTGTACAGTGGGAGACTTTGTATGAAATTCAGATTAGTCATTAAAAAACATTCTCATGCGGTGACTGGGCTACACAGAGCGGATGCATACCGGCTGTTTCTGCCACCTCCATGCTGGCTACTGCATCAGGGGCACCTTAGAGGAGAGAAAACAACGCATGTCAAACTTTCATCAATATTTAGTAGACAAGAAAGGTCACGTTTTGTGTGAAACTGAGGCTAAATGCCGTACTAATCATCTATTACACTTTAGCAACACATTATGAGATGAAAGGCGACTTGTTGATTAGTTAGTGAAAGGAGATAACTGTGGCTGGACTCAGCGAGTTGAAGCCAGGAAGGCTAACTTAGCTGGATTAGCAAGCATGCTAGCAAGTGAAGCTAACTTCTGGCCAGCTGCCTGGCTTTCATCTACCGTCTGAAGCCGGCATTTCCACGGTGTCGGCTTGGAGGAAGCTCGGTACGAACACCGGGGCGTTGACGTTGGGGACAAACGGCTTGGCGTTGACATTAAGGGCGGCAAAGGCGGTGGGGAGCCCCGCCGCGGCAGCTGGGGCCTCGGCATCCTCCTCTAGCTCCCACGAATCTGGGGCTGTGTCTGTCGAGTCCATCGCTCCTTTTTTCACAGTTGACACGCTGTCCACAACTGGTAGGCTGGGTAATATCTAAGAGTCCAATGAATCGTTGAGTTGCTGGTGGGTTTTAGGTTCTTGATAGAACGTTTGACGAAGTTCCCATTGCTTTGTCAAGCCTTGCTTTCAGAAGCATATGGATCCCGTAACCGACGAGAAGTGTCGTACAGCCGTTATACGTCCTGTTCAAACCGCCAGAGGGCAGCACCACCGAGCTGACGCTCCGCGTGCCCGTTCCACAGAGCATGCTGAAGTTAGCATCTCATTCATTGCTTCCAAAATATACTTGAAATCACTGAAAATAATATAAAGTTCAAAAACACAAAATATACAGTACTTAAAGAATTCATCCTTCTTGACTTAATTTGTTTTACCTTTGATTCACCTGGCCTTTTGTATTGTTCATGTATCTCCATGATTGATGGTTTGATATTAAATGCTACATCTAGTAGTATATAAGCATATTCACTCGTGAAATGTCAATAAAGATTTATGCATGGTTTTTTTTCACATTATTGATTAAGCTTAGAAAATGACTAAACCTCTGCCCTGCTGTAAAAGAACAAAGACATTTTACTACACTTACAAACACTCACACAAAAAAGGTCCCTAATCCAGACCAGAATCATAAACCAAGCCTTGTACAAACTGGACCATATTATTGTGCAGAGGCCAATGACTCTTTCACACATTCTACTGTTACTGTAATATTGAAATTCTCTACATAAAATTTAAGGTCGGGTTATTTTGATGTGGCACCTATACTTGTCACTGGACCAGGTCCCCGAAAACCTGGGTGACCTGGGCCCTGAAGTGTCATGTACTGTTTCCTAATTTCACGTTTAACACATGCTTCTGTTGTATCTCAGTAACTTCCGCCCAGTGTTCTGCAGTTTTTAAATCATTAAAATTCACTAAAACAGCTTCTCTCTCTGTAGGAACAGTGTTTTAGTTCTTTGTGTTTGTGTTAGTCTTAATTTTCCATTTGTTTTCGACCTTTAATGCCAATAGTAACAATCCTCCACTCATGCCTTATTTTGCAAATATCTAATTTGTCATCCTGATTTGATCTTTTTTTGTTGAAGTTGGTATGTTAATATATTCTTATTCAATCATTGCACATGGAGTTTGCCTCCCTCCGTTATTGTGATCTACTGCACTAGGTAATGGCACAATAATTTTCAGATCTGAACTACATTATCCAGCAGCCTGCAATCTTCTGAAAAGACAGTGTCAGAATAGTGAAAATTTTGTGTCAAAATGTCCTTTCAAAAACTTACTTCCCTGCCCAAACATCCCAATCTAAAGTTACAAACGTGACCCTAACTTCAGTGCCATGAACATGCAACTAAAAAAACAAAAAAACAAAAACAAAAACATCTTTAGCTTTTCCTGGATGGAGATTGTCCCCAACAAAAGTTGAAACGTGGAAAAAAGGAGAAAAATGATATTACTGTTAATAATGACAGCAAATACATCTGGACAAGAGACTGTATTTAGGGTTATTTTGTAGTTGATGAGATACCCTTTTTTATGTTTCAAGCTTTTTGAGAGATGTAATTTTCCTCATTTATGATATGATAAAAAAGCTCAGAGAAGTGTAACATTGTTCATGAGAATTTTACCTTCTCTGTCTTTTATGTCTATGCCAAATGTCCAATTTTATCTTATGAGAGAATCCAATACTTAGATTCTCATAATGAATGTGTGAACTAATGTCATTCTGTACAGTTATTTGGATGAATAAATACGGAAATTTTAAATGAACCAGTGGATTATTTGAAAAATTACACGACCACAATCAAATACAACAAATAACAGATTACAAGCTAATATCTTTTGAAGCTTTTTTATTCTGCTCTATCCGGAAACATTAGAAAAACACCACATATAAATGAGTGGAAGAATACATAAAAATATCCAGTCTTTAACTTTCAAAGGTCATATGGAGTTATATGAATCAATAAATAATCAGCTCAAACAACCCTTTAATTAATTTAAATAGTCGGGTACTGTGAACTTTGAAAGCATGCGTCTTTCCTCCTTTATCTTTACTCTTTGGCATCAGTGACACCTCCAGCAGAGATGGCAAATGTGGCCTCATTTTCTGGCATGTCAGGACTATAGGGTGAAAGAAATCAGAGATAGCTTGGTCACATGAGGGACTTGCGCTAACTGGCAGTTACTTTATCTATTTAGGAACTGAAAATTATGGTATGCACATTGTGAGAGAAAAATTCAAACTATCGTTTGCAGCTGACCTTCACATGAATATTGAGCATGAAGACAAAATAACGACATTTTCACTTTGAGCACCTGTCAAATATCTTGGCTATCCTCATCTCTCCTCGACCCTTCCTCAGGCTGATCCGAGTGGTGGAGGCATGCGCCAGGATATGTCCACCAATTGGCTTCTTAGGATCAGCTTGAAACCTTAAAAGGAGAGCAGAAATAAGAGAAACCTGTTGAAGCTCATCCACAACAAATTACATTTAGTATTAGACCTACACCCCACCCTCACCAACACCACCACCACCCCATTGGAACACAAGAGTGTTACATTTCTCTTACGTCATTCCTGCACCAGGATCTGCTGTCATTTGGTTGGTGATAAACACAGCTACATTGTACTCTAAGAAATCACACACAGAAGTCCTTACATTAGTATTGTATGTACCATGTGTACATACCAGAAAAGACAAATGAAAAAGGCCTCAAAGTTTATATAATTTCAGCTAAGACCTTCTGAGATCTTCTGCAGCCTGGAAAGCATCTGAGCCAGTTTCTGCTGCCGCTCGGCCAGCTCGCCTCGACCAGAGAAGTCCACTCTGAACAGAGCCATGATGGAGTCGATAATCTAGCAACATGAAGGAAGAGACTAGAGAAACTGACAGGTCAAGAAAACTTGATTCCTGCACCTGTGTTAGACACCACACCGTTATCTTCTCTACTGGTTAAAAAGATGAAAAAGGTAAGAAATTAACTCTATTCACCAGCAGCTTAAAAACTCCTCCTTCCTCGTGGAATTTGGCTGCTACAAAGTCCAAAAGCTCCATCTGATGTTCACCTAAAGGATCAACAAATCAGAGCTTCACTGTAATAAAGTGTTTTGATCTCTAGTGAGTCATTTTCCTGGTTCTCATGCAGCTGTTCATACTGGTGTAAGCCCGGGCATACAGCACGTTATCAAGCACAGCATCATGGTCCACATTGAACCTGTCCGCGATATCTCTCAGTCTGTCTGGGCGGCTGGAAAAAGCATGTGTGAGTCAAGGATGCCATGACACAATAATAACATTGGAACAAAAATAGCCTTCAGTAAATATCTGATAAATATCTTGCATAAATCAAATTCAAAACTTAACATATGGTGCTAACATTGTGAGGATACAAAGTGTTCTCTGTGTCGATGAAGATGATTTTCCCTCCTGAGTAGCCGTCCTCTCCTGGCAGCTGCGCAGTCACTGCAAAAGCAACACAGAATTGCTTTTAAATGTCCTGTATAAACATATCTGAATAGGATTTTGTGGTGAACCATGTCAGATTAGTCATGCTAAACAGGTTAAAAAGGTGTCTCACTCACCACAGAGTGTGTGTGACAGCTGTGTTTTCCCAGTGCGGAATTCTGTTAGATGAAACTGAAATAATTCTAGGTGGTATTTCAAAGAGGTTATCACATTTAACACAACTAAAGAAAGACATCTCACCTCCAAAGGCCTCTGTGATGGCCATACTTTCTATACCTCCACCCAAAAGTTTACTGCAAAAAAAATTAACAAACATGATGTTACATTTGTGCTTTTATTAAGAAATATTGCAACAGATTCTTCAAGAATCTTCTATCAAGGTTATATGGTATGGATCTTAACTCAAACTCTTGGCTCCCAGTTGTGATGTGGAACACCTGTTTCCTCTTTGCACCATACTCAAAGGCAGTCAGGAATCCTAAGTTCTACAGGGAATAGAAATTAATCAGATGCATGTGCTTTCTTTGAAAAAAAAATCTTTTTTGGCCACAACATTTTCAAGAGTTTCAGAAAATAAAATGTAATTTCACCAGCATTTTCCCAGCAGCCTCCTTGATTTTTTCCACCTTGGCCTCAGACAAGCCCTTGATGTTGCAAAGTGCTTTGCGGGTCGTCATCTGGATCCCCTTCACAGTGCATATCCCCACAGACTTGAGTTTTTTTATGTCTGCAACATTCTGTGATCACAGGTGAGAAGGATGCTCATATGGATCTGATGGACTCTTGGTATATGTTTCAGCCTTGATGTTTACTCACAATCCCATGTTTCTGCAGGAGGTCAATGTCTTGGAAGAAGGACTCCTGTAAGGTTTGCAGAAAAGGTAAAATAATCTAGATGAGTTAATTGTTACGAAATACCTTGATTTAATAAATTTCCCCTAAATCATGGCTTTGATTAACACAGTACTGGCTTCTTAATGCTATAGTTGAATGGTTTGGAAATTATTCAGAGGGCTCTTGTTGAGTGCAATGCGTATTCTAGAATCTCACCTCATCATCCTGAAAAGTGTCACTCTCCTCAACCACCTGGTCCTCTATGGTTTTCATTTTCGATGTCATGTGGGGAAAAATCTTAAGGATGAATTGAAATATAATGGTTCTACTATTTAAAATGGAAAAGTCTTTGGTCGAGTTTGGCTCTTGGCTCCGGCAATTTACTTGCTAAGCTAGCGACTGCACCTTACTTGTATATTATGTTGTTTCAGGTGAGGAATATTACCCTGAAAAAAACCGACGCATTGAAATAATAAACCCAACAACAAGTGTGTCTAAAAGTTCGGCTGAAAATGAGTCAATAGGATCAATTTCACCGAAAAAAGGTAGGTGGTTATCTTTTGAAGTCGGGGAAATTGGCTCGCGCGCAACGACGACCGGCGGGAATCTGACGATTTTGATGCGTTCAAATGCGGTCAGAATTTATCATGCGCATAGTCTGGTGTATGATTAATAGGCTCACTGACAAACGTTGTGCACGCTTGGCTTTCAAATGGTCTGTGAAATATGCCACGTCTTTAATTTCGATACCTGATATCTATGCTGTGTGATGCATTTGTCAAACCAAAGAAGAATTATATTACATTTCTTTCAGAAAACAAACATTTGAAGCGAGGCAGTGTATCAAGAGCGACTCTTTGTCGAAGTGGGGCGCCACAGAATCCCTTTAACTCCCCACGACTTAAGGAAAGAGCAGTAAATGCAGCATTAGACGTTGGCACAGTTTTATACAGTCTGGTTGCCACCAGTGGGGTGTTTGGTAAAATGTATGGTATAAATAGGTGTGCTTATATGGCTTATATAAACGGCTGGTTTTATGACTCCTACAAAGCAATGTGAATAAATGGAACAATGTATCAGAAAGTTACCTTTTGTTTACATGTACTAGGAAAATCATAATACTTAACCACACTGACACTTCTGATATGAAAAGTCAAATGCTTTGAATGCTACAAAGGGAAATAAAATGTTATGGCATGTCTTCACTTCTACATGTTCATGTTTCTACTATTTTTTTTTCTCATATTGCAGTGAATTTATGTAATATCACAGACAAGACAGAGATACTAAGCACTTTTCTGTATAACTGACATGGTGTTTTAATTGTTGCAATCATGTTGGACACAAAACAGAGACATGTCTTTCCTTACTTAACACAGACTAAAGATTGTATATGGTCAAAGTAACACTCTCTTATGACTGGACATGTCATTTAGCATTAGAACTTCATTCACCACAGCAATAACTTTCCCTAAAACACATGACATGTCTTCTTTCAAACAATAAAGCTATATTGCGTTTCTGATGCTACCAATGGAAAGGTAGAAAAAGAGCCTTTTGGTGACTGAACAGTACGAGACTTGGTGTTGTTATGTCGGATAGTCTTTTGTGTAAAAGCAGTGAAATATAATAGAACCAGTTACTGTTGCATGAAGTAAGATGCATTGCAAGTGCATATCTACAGTACAATGAGGAAATGTGACAGTATTAAAGACAGAATGCACAAAGCGCTACAAAGGCTGTAGTTCAGATAGTGAGGCATCATCAGTATGTCCAACTTTATCAAACTGTCATCTATAGTATCCTCTACAGTGCATTGGACCTGTCTTCCAAGTATTCTTTCACATTTTAACCAATAAAAAAGCAAAACCATCAAAAAATGACGGACAAAATCAACATACTTTTTCAGACTGCCGACAGAATCTTTTTTTTCCCAATCCTTTTACCCTTCTGTACCTGCTATCCTCTAAGGAACAAATTAATTATGTTGATATATTTTAAAAAAGAAAAGAAAAATAGAAGCATTGCTCCAGGGAAAAAGTCTTTGTAAGATGTTTGAGGAAAGAGAGACAGTGAGGGAGAAGTGTCATCACATCATCCTTCTCCAATCCCAACGGTTAATCCAAAGTGTTACAGAAGGCATACTTTTTTCTGTCACTGACGTATGGCTGTTTCTTCTTTCCCATTCAACTGCAGGTCTATGTTCTTCTTCAAGGTCTCTCTGTCCCTCCTGGTGACCAATCATCCTGTCATGAGCATTGGACCATGGGTTCATGCTGGCTCTCCACTGTCTCTCACATCTTGCCAGGAGCAGGAGGCATCATACCTGGCATTCCCCCAGACATTCCAGTGTTGGGCCCCAACAAGATCTGGATGGGAAAGAATTATTGATTAATGGATGGAAAGCCAGGTTGTTCATGTATGATACCTTTGTGGTCATACTAAATCTTACTTAATCTTCAAGTTATGTCAACACACCCTCTTATCCCTCGTCAAAGAATATGTGTAGTTCTTTAAAAGCCAAAATTTCCATTATACATATAATAGTCAGGACACATCTTATCTAGACACTCTCTGGGATGGACACTCACCTGTCTCTGTTGTTGTAGTTGTTGTTGCTCTAGTTGTAGTCTCTCTGTTTCAAACACGACAGGCAGCACTAAGATCATGAAGGAGGTAGTACCCACCCAGAGTGCAGAGCGCGAAAAACTGTAACAAGATCACAATCGTTCAAGTTTATGAATAAGGCTTAAAATGTTCCAATTATTAACAATTTTCGATCATAAAAAGTCGATCTAGCTCTGGGAAAAGCCGAACACAGTCAGTAATTATTAACCGTCTTAAAGACACTTTGTTGTTTTACTGTACTATACTGACACACTGTATTTTAATGTAGTAGTTCAGGGAGGTAATTTCAAAGAGCATACCTGTAAAATTTCTTGGCCATTGACACAGAGCACTGTGCAGAAACCTCTGCGGCTGTGCGAACTGTGTCAGGAAACATCTCCGTAAGGCCCCACAGCCTCTCCAACAGCGTCTCATCGAACTAAAGGGGACAAAATTACAGCTCCTGACATTTCTACGACAAACCAAGGTCAGCGAATCCATCAGTACAGGGTGACAGATGGAGCAGGCACAACAGTCAGCTGTCGAGCTCGCTGATTAGACAGCCTTGTGCTAGCCATGTTAGCCAGCCACGATTAACACTGAAGCTGGCGTGTGGGAACAGCTTTGTAATTACGTTTGAGCTTGTTTTTCAGCCATTCAAAAGTCCCCGAAAAAAATCTAGCAACTTACATCTTCATCTTCATCGTCGTCAATCTCGTCCTCAGGAGGCTGGGTAGACACCGGGCCCGCAGCAGGGGACAGCTCTTCGATTGTGGCCATGTCTTCTTGCTAACCCTCTTGTCTCTGTGCTGCGCGCGTGGACAAAAAGGAGGTGGTTAAGAAAATGAACGGCAAAATGTGTATTACTAATTTAGACAATTCCCCTTCGGTGTTCTGTTGAAGTAATGCTAGGAGGCGTACATTTATTCAACGACAGTCTGAGGTCACAGAGGGAAAACGTGAGCCTTGTCAGGGAAGTGGAAGTGACGGTTTACAGGTGCAGGGGTCAGTGTGAGCTCCACCAATGGAGCACAGCACCCTCTGCTGTGGCGGATGTTTAACAGCAGCATGTGATGTTAACACTTAATTACCAGCTGTTTTGTATTTAGGACGTTCTACCTGGTGTTTGGTCTGCTACACATGTATCTGTGGATACCATAGACTGCAGTGGATACATAAACAGTATCTGTAGCCTCACTAGATTTGTTAGTATTGAAGCTACTGAAGTATTCAGAATCAGAATCAAAAATACTTAATTCATCCCTGGGGGAAATCCAATGTTACTATAGCTCACCACACGATACAGCGCTAAGAAAATACATGGAATTAAGGTAATATAATAAATAAGTACAGAATAAACTGTAAGTTCCAAAATCAATAACTACCAATGGTAAAGCAATATTTGCAGTGTGTACATTGTGACTGTTACATGATGAGCTGTTTTAAAGAGATATTGCACACTGAATTAGTGAAGATATTACACTGTAGTTTTGCTGATTTATAAACAGGTTGGTCAGCCTACAGGTGGATAAATATGGTAGATAAATATGACCAGTCAATTTTGTTTGTTTTTTCATTAAAACTTACTGGTAAACAGATTAAATTGTTTTCAGTCTTTGTTTTATTGTTTGTAATGTTCAAGCAGTCCGACAGTAATAAATCACAATAGCTGTTGCACTGTGTGCATGTTTTTTTTTTTAATTAATTCTAAACCTACCTATTAAATTCACTCATAATAAAAGAAGTAAAATCCCCCCGAAAAAGAAAAAAAAAGAAGAAGGGGGAAAAAAAGATTAAATAATTTCGGTGTCTTTTGTACAGATTTTTATTGGGACAGTTTTTCACCTCACACCTGTGCCTCTTATAGAAGTCATTCTTTCCAAAATAGCACCATGAGATTCATGGATAAGGTACACCGTTGTAATTAAAGTAAAATTTAAAACAGGGCAGTAAACAACAACGAGTCCTTTTGATATTGTTCCTGTTATTTAGCATAAATTGATAGGGTTCGGACACTCTTGAAATTTTATTGAGAGTCAGTATGTTTGCTTCCATGGTACAATCTGTTCTCCTGTTATTTTAAGTCTTTGCTGGATTTTGCGCCATGACATGGCTAGAAAAAATTATTCGTTTTAGTACTGAGCTTAGTGTTGAACTTCGGTTTTTCTAACTAGTTGTTTTTTGCTGGGAAAGGCGGAGGGGGCTGATCATGGAAAAGTTCTGGGATCCTGGGATTCCTTGTTTACATCCTTTCGGAGTACGCTGCGGGGGCGGGGTTAGCTCCGCCTTCATTCTTTAAGCCTGACGTCATTGTCGCCTGTGTTTTTTATGAATGAAGGAATCCAACCTCAGAGAGCAGCGGAGTAATTCCGGGAAAAGGCGGACTGACATTTTGTCGCCAGAGTCGCTTCGACCAAGCAGGTAAACGATTATCTTTTTCTAAATATGTATCGCATCCATATGAAGTTGTATCTCATCGATACAGGACGAGTATGAGCCGGGAACTGGCCAACCAACCAAGGACAAGTGAGCAGGCAGCTGTTCGCTTTAATCTGCTTTAGCTCGGCACACAGCGCTGATGCTAGATGCTAACACTTAACATTACTAGCATGTTTAAGATGATGCGGATTATTAGCCCTCATTCCTCTTATTAACAGTTCCACACTTGTAATATTTGAAACCGGGAGGGGAATTCCATCTCTTTATATAACTGTAGGTTTAGTAGGGATTTACAAAGGTTATTTAAGTCTTACTAAGATGGATGTCGAGGGCACTCGTGATGGCTGTTTACTATACGAGCAGCGCTTTTACTCGGAGCTGGCCAGCTCCTCTCCCTATAAGGGGAAGAAGGGTGGATTCTTCGTGGAGCTTGAGGAATAAATAGACTTTCTATGACTGCTTAGAGTTTGCTATCAGTTATTCTTTATTTGGTCAGAATTAGGCCCAGGAAACTTTGTAAACACCGCACACTGGGGCTTGTGTTTTGGGTTGTTACGTTCACTTGTTGCCTTGGTCTTTAGCAGCGATTCTCTCAAACTACCATGTTCTCTTCGAATGTCCTCTCGAGTGAAGTTAGGACGTGGACATGCTTTGCTGTTAGATAAATAGAGAGCCGCGGTCAGGGCAGGTTTCCTTGGACCGCCTGGCAGCATTGGCGGAGCTGAGCTCACGGTTTATTGCTGAATCACCCTGACTTTACGAAACAACGGCGGTCTCTTCGGTTTACAGCCTGACTCCACCGGCGGCGTGGACAACCGCTGTTGATGCAAGAGTGACTTCCCACGCATGTCGGGAAACTAAATTCATTTTCTGCAAACTACAGGGTGTTATAACAGCTTTCTATGTCGTATTTTTATATCACACCCCCAACACATGCACTGAAGGCCTACTTGAGCTGTCAGGGGCATTTGACTGTGATGCTAGCTACCTCAATCTACTCCAATTCTACATCTTGATGTGATTTAAACTTTAAGTGTTTGAAAGTAGCATTAAAAAATCAGGCCAAACAAGCAGCTACCTGATCCACAAAACCCAAAACGAAAACAGTTGCGTCACAGAATCTGACACTTGGAGCCCCACAAACTCTGTACTCATACACAAACTTACAGCAAGTAAAAGTAACGTTTATTAAACAAGTTTAATGGAAAGATGGAACCCCAGAGAAAATTTTCACAGTCATCAAAATACTCCCTGTTAAGACTTAAATAGCAAATGTGTGAAGATTGAGGTTTAGACAACAGAGTGACGTCTGCATCTGAAAATGTGCAAAGAAACAGCTCATCAATAAAGCAGCCAAAAGGTCAGCAACAACTTCAAAGCAACAATCAGGCTGTAAATTGGCATCACAGGCATATTTAACATTTGGTTTGGGACATTTTTTCATGTCTTCAGACTGAATGAAAGTCCCACCCCTGAGAAAAAAATCCCAACTTTGCAGTAAATCTGAAAGTGAGAACATTCACTTTCTGAAAGCTGTATGGGAAAACACCCTGTGGTTTGGTGATGTCAGGGTAAGACATGTCAGACTCAATCAAATCTTAAAGTAATTGTCCTTTTCAGTTACTAATACTTCTCATCCTCAGCATCCACAGTGTTCTGGGAGTGGGTGAAAGTGAAATATGTACACCTCAAGTTGTTTCCAGCTTAAGTGCTGAGTCATTTTATAGTTATAGCACAGATCTAACCAAAGAAGCCAGTGACTGAGAGGAGGAAAAGCAGGTCAAGTACCCTGATTGGATGTTGGACTCTAACCCCAAACAACATTAGAGAGAGCGTAAAAAGTCCCTGTACAGTGTGAGAACTGTTGATCCAGATGAATGAGCGAAAACTTCCAAATAAAGCAGTGTGAAGGCAGGACAGGCCCAATCAAACACTCTCATTGCTGTTATTACAACATGTGAGTGGAAGCAGCAATTTATGTCTGTGCCAACAATCTTAGCTTCCAAGTCATTGTGAGCGTTCTTATCTTTGCCCTGGATCAGGTAGAACGGTATTGCACAAAAACAGTGGACGCTTTCACAATCAAACTTTTAAACCGTTGGCGTCGTGTCGACAGGAGGAAGTGTTGAGAGGATTGCTCAGGACACCTGCTTTGAGCAACCAAAGGGCAAACACATGATGACTTCCTCTGTGTAATTCCAGCTAAGAGAGAAAGGCATGCTGCTTTCAAAAGCCCCTTCCTTTCATATCAGACCGCAGAGTTTAATCAGAGAGCGCGTTTTGGAGAAGCATGAAAGAGCACTGGGTTCTCCTTTTCTTTATCGTGCATGACTGGCTGTCTTGTGAGCGGATGGTAAATGTCAAGCTCAACTTGAACCAAAACAACATGGTCACATGTGATAATGTACCTTTGTTTTTAATGTGTGTTTGTTCTGTTGCTGCTCTTCCAGAGTGTGTGTATCTGTGTTGACTGGTGCCTGGGGAAACACTTTGGACTGCTGGAACATGACAACAGAAAGAAACAGCAAAGCCTTGAAGGTAAGACACAAATACCATTAATAAAACTGTTAAAAAGAATTCCACCTTCTCATGTTTGAGACTTTTTTTTAGGAGAATTCATTGTTTGCTATTCTTTCTTCCTCTTTAGGTAAAGCAGGAGTGTGGCGAGAATGTGCCCATGCTGTCGGACAGCGAGCTCATGTCACTCTCTGTACGAGAGTTAAACCTTCACCTGCGTGGCCTCTCCCGTGAGGAAATCCAGAAGCTAAAGCAGCGCCGGCGCACCTTAAAGAACCGAGGCTATGCCGCCAGCTGCAGGGTCAAACGCGTCTCCCAACGCGAGGCACTGGAGCAGCAGAAAATGGAGCTGCAGCGGGAGGTAGACCGGCTCGGTGCGGAGAATGCTGGCATGAGGAAGGAGCTGGAGGGACTTGGTGCTCGTCTCGCCGCCCTCCAGAGGTTTGCCAGGGGCTTAGAGGCCGGAGGGGGCCACCTGCTGGCCACCGCCCCACGCCTCAACACCGCCTCTGTCATCACCATCGTGAAGAGTCCGCCACAGCCACAGCAACAGAGAGAACAGGAACCATCCTAGAGGAGCTGCTGGAAGCAGACTGGGGGAGGGATGCACAACCTGCAATGCAAACACACACGCACATACTTCCACAGCTGCATACATGAATACACCACATACACACACAAACTGGTAACAAGGGGACAGTAGTAGCAGGAAAATGCCTAACTCCTGATGATCCTTCATTCACAAAGTCTTTAGAATGAAAAGTGTGAGATTTATTTAGACCTGTGTGACACAGCGACGACAGGGATGTGTGTAACATCATTACGAACACAACAAATGTTCTTAGTTTTCAAAAAACGAGCCGGGAGCAGTCAAATAAATCCTGATCAGGACCAGTGGAGGTGTCCTCTACTTAAAGACTCTGCAGAGTAGCTGACTGAAATATACCTAAATGTATTTAGTGGATTAAAATTAGAATAATGTTGAAAAAAGTTGCAGCAGTTGAAATGTGAATGAAGAAGGTCATCACACACACAAGCAAACACACTCACACACGCACAAATCCCCTGGAACTCTGACTGAAGCCAGGCCAACAACACCAGAGTTACTGCACAACCTCACGCTACCGTCTCCCATCATACATCACTGAAGCTCGGGGAACTCCTCCTAGCTCCACCTCATGGCGTCTGACCAACAGCAGAGCACTCATCCAGGGAGTAGCCCATCTTATGTTCAGCTTACACCACCTTTACAAAGTCTTCATCCCTGGAACAGTTGTAGCTGATGGCTGTTTCTTGTATTAGTGCGGCTCATGTGTCCCAGGCTGCTGTGGCCCAAAGTCTGAGTCACTTTTGTTTGTCAGTAATGATGAGTTTCCCAACTTTGGTGTCACTTGATATGTGGGCGAGATCATGGGAGCATTGAGGCACATTTGATGCCATTTATATCTGTCTAAGTTTAAACATTAAAGAGGAAATCTTCTTTATTAGCAGGTTCAAGGAGCAAACAGTCCAGAAAATTGAGTAACACTGCATTTGTGAATGTCCAAAGCATAGAGTTTCACCTGCTGCCACTACTCCCTCCCTTTTTGTTCAGGGAGAGCAGATTAATACTGCTTGTGCACATATTTCTCACATCAATGCAGTGCCTTCAGAGCATTTTGGAGTCAAGCTAGCGCAAACCTTAGCGGGAAAAGTGAAAACAGACTGTAATTGCTCCTTCTTGACCACACATTTCTTTGTTCTCTGGATTCTCCTGTTTTTTTGGCGTAGCTGTAATCCCTTACTGCTCATTTCACAGTCCCTACTGTGCAGTAACTTTGCTACAGTCTGCTATGGCTTCCTTTTTTCCATATCTGCTAGACTCCCAACAACAGATGTTGGTCATTTTGCTAAAAATGTGTAAAAGCAGAGTCCCATCTGGTAAGAATTACGCTCGAGGTTCAATGCAAATCCTCTGCATACATTCCCATTGTGTGTTCTTTATTTGTACCGTTTGTACGTGCCGTTGAGACGAAAATGTTGAGTGACATTTATCAGAGATATATTCTATATTTTATTTGTATTTAAAGGTAGATATTATGAAAAGACAAGCTAACGAGTGCTGTGATGTTCTATATGTTTTCAGAAGTACTTACTTATGACTAGTCCGGGGATATTCTCTGTTTAATTATTGTGTTGTGTGGCAATGATGATTACTTTTACAAAATGTTAATTATTATTATTAGTCATGTAGAAATATGCTCAAAGCCAATGGCCATATTGCTGTATGATGATTTTTGTGTGTGTGTTTTTGCTATGTTTGTACTGGCTTGTCATAGTGGATTCTTGGAGGGATTTTATTTTTCTATGATGATTTGTGATGTTTGTCTGAAAATTTAAGGTCACTTCTCAGATTGGCTGAGTGGAGCTGAACCACGAGATGTTTAAGGAAAATAGAAAAGTAAAAAGAAAGATTTAGGGAGGAGGAGAAGGAGAAAAGAAGGTTGGGGAGAAGTTGATTGATGGAGAGAGAAAGTAGGCATGTCGGACTGGGAGGGGGAATGTGGAGAGAGGTGGGGCTTTATTCACTTGAAAACCTCCATCAGCCAAAAAATTCAGCAAAGATGTGATCCCACAGGCTGAATTTCATGGAGTCTGGGCCACTGATTAGTGCTAGCAATATTGTTTTTAAGCAGTCATTGTAACACATATTAGACCATGTGAGGATTAACTCCTAAAGATATGAGGCATATATTTAGCTATATGAATATCAGTGTGGCAAAAGCATTTATTCTCAATATTTTAACGTCTCACTTCTGTCAAACTGTGCTGGATGTTTTGTAATACCTGCAAAACAAAAATGGTTTTTGTATTTATTACTTGTATTTTTTCTATTGTGAAAATTTAAGTACATTGTCTATTTTATATATTAATTATAATAAATGTTGTACATATTGTACATAAAATGGTGTGTTTGTGGTTATGACCTGCACAAGAACTGTAGACACTGACGGTACGGAAAGGAAGCAGATCTACAGGATGTGTTGCAACTTATCCCGATTACAAGATAAGCACTCAATGTTAGCTCAGTGTGTTTTTTTTTTCCTTTTTTTAGAATTACATGAGGTAGGCCCGTAAGTCATTAAGTTAATGCTGTTTGTGGAACTAATTTTTTGCTCAAAATTATGTGATTAAAGAAAACATTTTATATGGAAGCCCATTTCTGCTAGTTAAAATATATAAATGAAAAACAGGATTGTATTTGCCAATACTAAGTCAAAATTCTGATGATAAAAAGACAGATTAGTCAGAAACAATAGTAAAATTTTGACTTTTTGTGCCAAATTTCAACTTTTCATTTAAAAAAATTTGACCTCATCTTGTAATCTTGAACTAATCATCTCAAAATTCTGACTTTTTATCTCAACAGGTTGATGTTTTTCTGATATTTTTGAGTTTTTTCTCATTATTTTGACCGTATTTATTTCAAATTTTAATATTATAATGTCTTTGTCTTATAATTTTGACTTTTCGTCTCAAAATATCAACTTTGTATTCCAAAATTTCGACTTAAAATGAGCCAAAAATTCTCAACAATGCCAAGTTTTCATTTTTACTGTTTTCACTGGTGGAAATTGGCCTCCAGTGATTTACGTCATTGCCAGATGCACAACGGGGAAAAAAATGCTGAGTCATCCAGCAGCACTGATGACGTTAACGTCAAACCTGCTAAATGTGTCTCAGCTGCTGTGGTAGTTTTAGTTATTTTTACACCCGATGAAGCTCACGTTCAGTACAGTGTGACCTCTTTAGAAGTTAAATTGTGATTGAACAGTCTCAGCTCAAACAGCTCCAGGACTTTGACATTGGCTGACAGCGCAAAGACTGTAGGCCATAGGCAGCTCTGGTGTAACAGGAGGAGTTATGGGTGATTTATTCTATATCCGTTTTTAGTTTGAACTGTACTGACAGGTTTATATGGGTGTTCGTCACAATATTCCTTAAAAAGAGGTGCACCCGGTATCAAATGAGTGTAACAGGAGGATGGGTAAAGGAACACATCCCTGTGCGCTCACAGCTGTTTCAGCTTCATTAGCCCACCTTGACTTCACCTTGTTGATTGATGAGTGCTGGTGCTGTTTGAGACGCTTAAGTCACAGCTGTGGAGGGTCATTCACCCCTGAACCCGAATCACCCCCTACATTTAGTAAGGGAAAGGGATACAAGGATGGCTGCCATAATTAACAGCCTGTTAAGTTTCACCAGATATGAAAGTGTGAAATAGAGACGTGCCACCTATGATTTACTGAAAATTTAACTTAAAAGTAAAATACATGTTTGGCAGTGAAATTCAAACCCCAATATTGAAATAAAAATAAAAACCATTCTCATATTTCCTGGAACATTCTGGCTCCATCTGTACATTAAAATAAACAGGTGACCAGCAAATAAGTCTAAATATCTTTTATTCTTTTACCATTCATTTGACATTAAATAGTAGCATCTTCATACAAATAACTATAAAAGTAAACCAAATAAAAAACGATGTCAACTTAAGAACAAAAAAAAAAAAAAAAAGGGGGGGGGGGTAGGTTAATTCACCCCTGTGCTTCAGCTTGTCTTGCTATTTCAATAAATGCCACAACTAGTTCTCCTCTAGACAGCACTTAAAGCTGCTTGCTCATATTAGTATATATAAATTTATTTACACACATCTGTTGAAAATAATATACGGCAACTTATCACAGAAAAAAGTGTGTTTTAAGCCTGAAGTGTGAAAGCATTCAAAGTACAGTACAGTGCCATTACAAAAACTGAATGTAGGATTTGTCCTTTAATGAAAAACATGCGTAAATTGTGTCATCATCATTTCTAGCCAAGAAAGAAAATTCTGCTATTCTTTCAATTTGGTGGCGTGGAAGTCTGAGCTGTCATCTGAACACACATACTTCAACATGAAAAAGCATTGGTACATGACTAATGCTTTTATTTTGAAGAACAGGGTCATGTGCTGCCGGATGAAGTTCATTTAGGGTCAAAGTAATCCAGTTTGTAACCATGTCAAAATCTTCCAACACTATTATCCAGAGGACACACAGTGCTGACTATAAATAGCCACCTGCTCTGAGCACAGATGTGGCTTCCCTTCTCTCAGAACAAACTTTTGAAGAGGCAGATGCAGATACTAAAAAAAGAGAAGACTGCTGTGTGAGGCCAGGTTTGTTAAGCTGTTAACAAATTAGAAGACACAGAACAACCAGACAACAAAGTCTCAGTCTGCTTAGACTGAGTGTGTTACATGTGCAAAAAGCTGAGCTGTCTGTCTGCTTAAAGATTAGATTGTTTGTCTCCCCCACAGCGCCCCCCAGTGTTCACACAGAGCTGTAACAGAGAAGTGAAAGTAGTTTCAGTAAACACGTTGGCAGAGTTACTATGACTCATTCTGATGAGTCAAGAACTTCAATTATGTGTTAAAATAATAAGTAGAAGCTAGGTCTGCGAGGGAAATGAATCCCACAAAAAAAGAAAAAGAGTGCCAGGAAGAAATGAGGAGTCAAAGGAGTGCAACGCCTCCTTACGGCACAGGTTATTTTTAGTTGAGTGAGGAATTGCTTAATAGTTCTGTGTATTCAGTCCTTGAAAGTAAAAGCGGTTTCAATATGATTGTAACATGTAGAACCATTCAAAGTGAATGCTGAATTCCTTTGATGTAGCTCCTCTTCTGAGGATAGGAGGCTAAAGTTAGCTTTAACCTATATTCTTCTACTGTTCTCTCTTCAATCCAGTTAACCTACATTGTTGTCAGCAGAGGTCTACTGCCGGAGCAAACAAGCTCAAGCTTTAATCCTGACCATTCAAATAATGCCCCAATTAAAGCAGAATAATCCCAACAAACTGTGCTGCTGCGGACTGCTGTATAATCTATAATCTGCTCTGTGCTGCTTCCATCTGTTCCATCAATATCAATAACATTAATCCATAGGGCTGATATGAAGTCGTGCTTTGGACTGGAATTCCCTTTAAATCCATCCCCACTCTGAATGTTTTCCCGTAATACCAACAACACAACAGAGCTTCAGGAGGAGAACTCAGATTTTTCTATATCTTTATGTTATACCCCTATCCAAGCACATGAATCTGCGCTGAAGTCAATATCTGGGCATTAGTTCCAAATTTCACAATTCAAAAAAGAGCAAAGCTGTAGGATAATTTCCACAAAGAAGATTCAAATGTAACTTTGTAAGTATTTTCTTAAGCAGAGTCGCTGAAACACGACCAAAGAAAATCTGGCAACAAAGAGGATTTTGAAATCTAAACCATCCAGATTCAACTAAAAACGTCCACACGGCAACTGAGACACCCATAAGAAGAAAGGAAAAGTGACTGAGCTGAAATGTGAAATGAGGCATCTTTGCACGCCAATCGTCAAGTATGATTCAGTGAGTACAAGTGTGACTCACACACTTTCCAAAAGCAGACATCTTTTTTTTAGTCCTCGCCAATTTCATCACCGAACCACCGTAACCACCCTCCGCACCAAATGAGATGCTGGGGAAAAGTCTTCGAAGGAAGGTCTGGAACAGTTAAAAAAACAAGAACTCAGAACTCCCTGATCATTGAACTTTTGCCGTTAATGCAGTCGATGCACTAAAATTCATCATCAGAGCTGAGCAGGAAAGTCTTCTCTGTGTCCCCCCGGCTGCCAGCAGCAGTGTGGGTGCGGGACACGGGTGGTGGCGCCCCCTGCTCCAGTGTGGACTGCTGAGTGTACTGCTGGTACGCTGGGGAGAAGTTATGGATGGCGTCCTGGACCATGTCCCCGGGGCTCATGGTCTCCTTCAGACTGCTGGAGATGCTCTTCATGGGGGCGCAGCGGCCTGAGGAAGGCAGAGAAACCAACCAATCAGATGTCCGGAGGGGTGAGAAAGAGTTAATGGGGTTGAACAGAGTTGGAAAGGGAAGGGCAGCGTGGGAAGTGTGATGAGCAGGGTAGAAAAGAGGAGGAAGAAATACAAAAAGTGTGGTTATTTAGAGCAGGAGAGGTGGAGGGTAAAGATATAAAATGATTGAGAGAATAAAGAGAGAGGGGTAAAGGAAGTAAGGGAAGAATAGACTTGGGGAAGAAGGGTGATTTAGAGGAGAAAGAGAGGGATGAGAGAAGAAAAGCTAATAGAAAAGTCATGGGGTTCGCTGATTTAGAGGGTGTTACACAAAGAGACAAGAAAGAGGAAGAGAAGGAACCGTAGAGGGACAGCAGATGTGATTTAGAGGGCAAGAGGGAACAGACAGGAAAAAGAACTTGCAGTAATGAAAGACAAGAAAGTGGGACTGAATGGAAAGATTTGTGTAAAAACTAGGGCTGAACAATTTTCAAAAATAATCTATTTGCAATTGTTTTTCCCGACATTGCAACTGAGATTCACGTTACGAATTGTTAAAAACACTGTAAAAAAAAAACACTCTTCATTTAAAAGAATAATATATATGATATAAATAAAACTAAAAATTGATCACTTTAAAGACAGCTATTTTGATTCATGTGTCAAATTTAATACTACTTGCTACACTGAAGGGGCTGATCCTTTTTTCATTCTCGTTTTGAATAAGAAAAACACAGACGTGAGGAGGAAAGGAGGATTTTTGTACAAAAAAGTCTCTTGCATATAGAGGTACGTCTAAAAAATGTGGATATCACCAAAAATATATTACATATCATTTGTTTCAGAAAGTGAAACTCAGGTTTTATATAAACTCATTACACATAGAGTGAATTTTTTACGCCTATATTTCTTGAAATGTTGATGTATGCAGCTTACAGGTAATGTTTTAAAAAACTGAAAACTTCCAAGAGTATTAAAAACTTGCTAAATGAAAGTAGCAGCATGACAGACAGGGTGATGCAGTTACATCCTCAGTGTTTCACCTACCAAACTCTCCATACGAGGGAACAGGTCCTTTACAACGCAGCACAGAGAGAGGAAGAGGTTGGAGGAAGGTGGATATGAAGAAAAAGTTAAGAAGGAAATCCCAAAAACATGCTGAAATCAGAGTGGCCCTCATTCATCAGGTATATATACAAGTAAAACATGGTTGTACAGTCCAATCCCATGCCAGGTCTGAGTCTGTGTCCATGAGTTACACGCCAGAGGGAAGTGCCTTTCACTTTGAAAATTAACAAGGGGTTTTCAACTTCTGATCAGGCCAGCTGAACTGTGAATATTTTGGGCTGTGTTATTAAAATGATGATTGTTTTCAGACCCGTGGGTATCTAAGGATCATTTGTGAGTCTTTTTTGGCCCTTTTCCACTGACTCGCCTTGGCCCTACTCTACTCGGCTCTACTCGCCTCTACCAGGTTTGTGTTGCATTTCCATTAGCGCGGTACTACGCCGCAGACGCCAGTTTTTAGTACCTACTCTACCTGGGTTTTAAGCGAGTAAAGCCGATACTAAAATGTGACGTGGACGGACTGCCGGTCACTCATTGGTCAGAGAATGTCGTCACGGAAGCTTAAGACTCTGTAGAATCACTTACAATAGGCAAACAAATAAGTCAGCGACGAGTTTTTAATGACATTTAAACCTGACGGTACAGAACCAGACTGAATGAACACAAAATACAGCCCTAAAATACTCCTTCATGATTCCTAAATAAGTTTAAAGTCCTTTTTAAACCAAAAAGAAGTTAACCACAAAGATAGTTCGGTTCAAAGAGTCTTTTAAACTAAATCAGAGTTCGTCGGTGCAGGAGCGATCTGTCTGCCACGAGAGTCTTTAAGCACCAATCAGTCCATTAATCCACAGGGAACCAAAAAGGAAAACCAGTTCAAAGAAGAATGATTGATCAATAAAAAATCTCCGTTATACCAGGCCCAAAAATCAAAAATTAAAGCGATCTCACTGGATCCAGGGAAGAGTTGGTGTCAGGAAGCAGCTCCTTTGTTTTCCTCCGCGTGCAGCAGCACGAGGCTGTTGTTTACCTCTGCTCTTGTGTCATGCCGCCCGACATTGAGCCGCTGTATTACTTTACTGAAATCTTTTGAAAGCTTTGTCTTTTCCTTTAAAGACCACGGTGGCACATACGTTCGTACAAAATTATGTTTGTGTCGCCTTCTAGATGACATGCACGCACTTCTGCGCAGCACTTTAGCGCAGCTGTTATAAAATCCACGCCCACCGTGAATCTGTAGTCGGGCTAGTGGAAAAGCTAACCAAACCGTGTAGAGCCGAGTAGAGTAGGGCTGGAATTGTATAGTGGAAAAGCGCCATTTGTAAGCTTGTCTCAACACATAAATCTGCACCAGTTTCCATGTAAGATGAATAAATGAGGGCCATTGAGAGATGTAAGTCAAAAGTTTAAGTTGAAAATGATGAAAAAGAAAGTCAAAACAGTGAGGTGGTACAAAGATACAGGTGACGTGTTTAAAAAAGAGAGAATGTGAATGGGAAAATGTTTACTTGAGGCCTAAGGTGAGTTTTTTTTAGTGGACATGCAATTCAAACTTCCTAACTGTAAACGCTCTTTTTCAGCTCTCACCTTGTAAATCCAGACTCTTGTCCATGTAGACTCTGTATGTGAAAGCATGGCGCAGAGCCAGCGCTGCGAAAAACATCTCTATGCAGATGATGAAGTTCTGGTACCCAGCAGCCACTGTGCCCTCACCCACGGACACCTCCACTGAGTTAATCTGAGGGATGGCCCCACACTTCTCCAAGATGGCTAACAACATTCCTGAGAGCAGATGACAAGACGACAATGTGAAGGACAAGACCGTCTCAGAACAAATGGATTCATAGAGTGGTGCAGCAGCCTTACCCTGCCAGAAGGACAGAAAGATGACTGATTTGACCATGAAGAACTTGAGCATGGGGCTGTAGGGGCTGAGGAGATCCCTGGTGGAGAAGTAGAAGAGGAAGAGCGCGTACAGAGACAGGCTGACGGAGATGTTGTAGATGATGGTCACGTACAGGTAACCGCTGGCAACACTGAGGAGGGAGAGGAAGTCAAAGGAGACAGAGTTGGAGTTGTTGATTTACAGCTTGTTTTGTTTTGAACACTGTGGTTCAAGGTCAGAGAAAGAGCTGAACTTCAAATCCAAGGTTAATGTCCTGAACAGAAACATTTAGCCGTGCAGGGATTGAGAAGTCAAGAGTATTTATGTATCCATAAGTGGGAGGATTAATCCAGAGGGGGCTGTTCCTCTCTAACAAAGAGGCATCCGTTTTATGGGAGTTGCTGCATTACGTATGAGAACCTCTCTGTGTGGAGAACTTACTTGAAGTCTCCGTCCTTGTATTTGCCGTAGGCCTGCAGGACGACAGTGATGATGGCCATGAGCGGTTTGACCACACAAAACTGCAGAGTGGCCTGTTTACAGAACCGCAGGAAGCCGATGGAGTAGGATTTCCCGCCCAGACAGCAGGTACCGTACATACAGCTGGACCTACGGCAAATGCACAAATGTTAAAGATCATCCTGATACCGAGAAAAGTTGAAATTCACAGAAAGAGCTTGAAATATTTTCACCACACAAATAAAGAATCTTTTATTTTCTGTCCTATAAATAAAACTGTGAGTTCAAAGTAATCTGACACTTACTCAATCGGCTTTCCTCTGATCTCGGCCATGATGGCACTCTCTCCTCCCAGGTACTCATAGCACAGACTCAGGAAGTTATAAATCACAAAAGCTGAAGAGAGGAAAGGTTTGTTGTTATTATTTTTATGGAGACAATTTACACCTGTACATACGGTACTTATGCAAAGGTAAATAGATGTTAAAGAGGAAAGCAATTGACCTTTGAAACCCAGAGGTAATAATGAAACTGGAAATGGGATTTTAATGATAGCACAAACAAGACTCAGGTAAAAAACAAAATAATCCTCATACCTCTTCTTTTATCTGTTACCTGCTATAATATAAGTCATCGTTTGTAACATTTTCTTTTATCTTATTTATTTCTAGTATTTTTTAACAATATTAGTATATCCTATTTATATAATTTGCCCTTCAATCTCACCTACTTCCTTCTCTTACTGTATGGATTTTATTTATCTACTTGTTTCATTACCTTAAAATTCTATTGTACAAAAATTTAACATTTTTATAGCTTTTCAGTGTAACAAGATTTCCTTTTTTAAGACAGAGAGACAGGAGAAAATAAAAGCAATAAAAACAAAAAAACAACAACGAATGTATTCACATTCTAAATTAAGTAAAACTAATAACAATTATTATAATTATTTTTTATAAAAGCAGTGAGAATACATGGAACTTATGTTTTTTTACAAATCTGCCGACACCTGTGAATTTTGTCAAGTGAAAGATCAGCCAGTTTAAGTAAAATAAACCTTTTATGCACCACAACATGTTTTCAAAATAACAAGACCTCTCACATGACAATATAGGGTTTGTGCTATGTTAACGGATTTGTGGGATTGTAAAGGTAGTCAAACAGCTACATATCATTTTATGATAAAACAAAGTCTTCTGAATATTTTTAAAGCCTAGAAAATGTCACCCTCAATGAGTCTTAAACATAAAAATGGATGCAACAAAGCACAGCTTTAATGAAGAATGGATGCCTGAGATAATGTTCTTAAGCAACAGTGATAGTTGATGATAGTTGATAGTTGACACCCAAAGGTACAGTGTTTCTAAAAGTTGATACAATAATTAAAGACTGATCAGTCCATTCCTCTTTAAAGCTTTTGAACTTTTTGCTTAGGGCCCTTTGAAGTGATCTTTTCAAATAAATTATTCAGAAGGCATTTCTCATGCAAGTGTTGTCCGATGAAACCTTGAATATTTCAGACACCCCCTAGTGGCTAAGTGCAGAACAAGTCATATGGGTCTGTTTACACCGACAAATCTTTGACAAAATAAAACACCAGACATTTTTTATGAAAATAAATAAATCATACAAGAACATATTACTGGCCCTGATAAGTCTGCCAAAAACAGCTGGCTTTTGTACAAATGTGGTTGATACTTGTAGCGAAATGCATGATAATGGAATGATAAGCATGGGATAAGATATGCAAATAATTCAACTCTTCCAATTCAAACACCTGTAACTAAATTAGAAATAAATATTTGGCACTCATTCAGCATTACATCTGTAAGAGCTGCATGCACAATCATCAAACCTACAGCAGAGAGACGCCAACAGCTGCTACTCAGTCAGTCATTGACATTGACTTGGGTGTCAGCTGTCCAGTCCTGAATACACAGCATGTAAAAGTCACGCTGCATATTCACTTCACTGAGGTCATCAATATGAGGCCTCTGGCTGCTGGAGCTGCAGAGCTACCGCTGCCTGATCCCTGCTACATTACAATATGAGAAATGATGTTCTTCAATGATCTTAGCCCATTAAATTTGTTACTTAGAAGCATTTGAAGTTTGAACTGTTATAGTATGGATTTTCTTATGCACGGGACAAAAAAATCTTCGAAAGAGAATACTGAGAGCAGCTGCAAACAGACTTCTCTCCTGCTGGACATAAATCTTCCTTCAACACTAAACACGTGTGACCTCAGGCAGCAGAGGCATCTTTACTTCCTGGGGGATGCACTTGAGCTGCTCCTCACAGCGATGGGGGATCAGACCTTCCCATTGAGACTCGTATTCACCTGAATGTTTCTTGAGACCAGTGGATTATCTCTCCTCGGTGCCACTTCACTGAGAAGGTGGTGACGACCAAGGAGCTCATATAAACACAGCCTGGGCTGAGGGCTAATCCTGTTAGCACACACATTCTCTCAGGGGGGGTTTGTGTGACTGTGCATGTGAGGTGAAATAAAGGGAGCATGATGGGTGCGTATCAGTGAACTGTGAAAGCCAGGCATATCTGAAGCTTTCAGTGTGTGCCATAATGTGTGAGGCTCAGGAGGTGTGTGTTGGTGTGTGTTGTGTCCCAGCGCTGATCTGAATGCAGCTGCACTGCAGACAGAGAATCCTGTTACATCAGCTGTCTGCTGCTGACTTCATATATTCTTCTCGGACTTAACTTCACCTCCTCTCCTCATCGAAGCTGTGACTGTGTGACAGTGTCGTCTGTGACTGACAGTGATGGTAATAACAGGTCATACATCACAGATCTCTGTTTGACTCAGCGCACTAAATGGGTGATAAGAAGTGGTTCCTCTGTGGAAGGAGCTCTCTCTCTGTCTCAGCTGTTTACCATCACACCCTCTACCCTCTCCCCAAGGAACCCTGTCAGCAGTGCCTGTTGCTACGGTGATACAGTAGCCCTGCACACAATGAGGACAGGAACCAAGCAGCAAGTTTGGTTGAGAGAAACTCATTATCTGACATAGCTGTTCTGGGTGATGAGGAAGATTTGTGAGAGCAGTTGCCATGCAACAGGTTGGTCATCCTCACTGAGAAGCAGATCAGAGCAGGGCACAGTGATGTGGGAAAAGGAAAGAGAGAGAGAGAGGGAGAGAGAGAGAGGGAGAGAGAGAGGGAGAGATAGAGGAGGACATGGATAGATGGAGAGATAGATAGATGGAGAGAGAGAGAGAGAGAGAGAGAGAGAGAGATGTGGTTGACTGGAGAAGGGAAACAATGTTAAGTGAGATTTTGCCAAGAAATAAGAGAATAAGGGAAGAGTAAGAGAGCCTTCTGTTTGAGGAGGCGAAATGACAACCACTGAGGTGACGGCACTTCCTCCCAGAGGCAGAACCAAATATAGAACCCCTCCATCCACATTTGCATGTATGTGACATCACCAACTGTCCAACTCAGGAAGTGACGGCAGTGGGACAGCTATTTCTAGCCCGGGCGCCTCCACACATGAAGATGAGTGTGGAAGCAGCAGATTCTTGACAATCTGAGAGTCTTAGAATAATTTGTTTTGATTGTGCAAGTCAACTGCTCTCTGACGCTGATACATTGCCCATGCATTAACATGCTGACGACAGTAAACAAAGTCCATACAAGACCACCAGAAAAAATTGTACAAAAATATCTAACCCAAATATATACCGAGATGAAGGAGTTTTTAAAAACTTCCGAAAAGAATAATTGTAGTGGCAAATGTGTACCCAACTTATGTGAGTGAAAACAATGATTTTAATGCTGAGTTGCTAATCAAACAGCAAGTAAGCAGCTCTGTTTAGCTCATAAAGGTGTAAATCTGACTGATACCAGTGCTTCACCAACCATGAACCTCACCACTTGTCACTGGTTTCAACAATTCACAACAACAAGAGATACCCTCAACGGAAATTGGCAGAATTAAAACTGGTAAATTTTTCCCATGAAATTTGTAGATGAGTCTTTTTACAACATACTGTATTTCTTGACTACAAGTTACCCTTCTTTTCATAGTTTGGCGAGTCTTGCAACTTGTAGGCAGGTGTGACTCACATATCTAATAAATGAGGTGCTGTCTTTTTGGATAATTTTATTGGAAAATATCGCTAAATTCAAACATGGCCAATATTAATGAGGTAATATCTCCACTGCCCCTGATGGCACGAGCTCTGACTGAGGCTCTGTATCTCCAGTTTGGACAGTCTTGTTATAGCCCAATTTATAACAATGACACAAAATATACTTAACCTGAAATGTAATGAGTGTTCAATAATGTCATAAGATACCGAGCCCAAAAAGTAATAACTTTTTTCTCAAAATGCAATAACTTGTTATTACATATGTTGTCAGATATTTAATTTGGGGGTTTTATTACATATCTTCTTACTTCATTTCAGGTCAGTGTTACATATTTGGCTCTAACAAGCCTTGCAGTCACAAACAGGTGTCATAACTTATTAAAAGTGAGGACTTTGTCAGATGGCTCTTATCTGAGCTCACACTGCAGTGATCTGACCAGCAGCACACACAGTCAGGGGGTGCACATGAGCAGGGTGAGTGAGAGGAGCACACATAGAGAAGAAAAACTGAAACTTAACTATGGTCACAGATATGAGGTGCTGTGAGAAAAATATTTGAATCTCCTGATGTACAAATACTTGCTTATCAAAGTTATATGTAAACAGTTCTCTACAGAAATACCGTAAATATACAAAATCATTCAAAATAAATGAAACTCATAGTCCAGTGTCACTTAGGTATTTTTTTTTCTCTTCATGACAGTTTTGACTGTTGACATTTCTAATCTGGAGGGAATTAGCTTGAGGCGAGGGTTCAGCCTCTGCAATGTTATGGTTTCTACTACTGGATTTTCTGGTATGGTCACAAAAAGCAAATATCTTTTTCTAAACAGATCTTAACAAATGCAAATATGTTAGTTATTGACAACGTTGAGGGGTGAGATTAAGTTAAAGTGCTAGACATAAAAACAAAAGCCCATCCTCACCCTCATAGCAGTCCCTGACGGTGTCAAAGTACACGTAGTACTGATCGTTGGTGAAGAACAGGAGGCTGAGCCAGGAGTCAAAGGCGTAGATGGGAACGATGAAGAGGATGCGCACAATGTGGCGCTGCTCCCTGGGTGAGCTGTAGAAACGCAGGTGCATGTAGATCTGGGACAGAGCAAAAAGATGGTTTGAATATGACAAAGCAAGTGCTGTAGTATCATAAATTTAAACGACGGCACAAAGTCGTACAAGGAGACAAAAAATCTATATTCAAAATACACACAAAAATGTGAAGCACTTGTAGATACAGATAACTGAAGATAGTCAGACTTTTCCACTGTGATTCATCAGTGTCTGTTTGCAGTCTTCAAAGTTTGTAAATGTCACTGACCTTTCCAATCGATACACCCTCATGTAATCCTACAAGAATGTGTTGGAGTTTTGGTCAAAGGAAAAAGCGATCATATTGTTAAGCTTTTTGATGTGTCATATTGTTAAGCTTTTTGATGTTTTTCTTCCTGAAAATTTTCAAAGAGCCATTTAAAGTACCTGGATCAAGTTTCCCCTTTGTGTGTGTGTGTGCGTTTGTGTTTTCTGCTCAGTTTAACAAACACCTGCTGGGGGATGTTGCCAAGCAACCCCTGTTCAACTCTGGCTCTGAGCAGATGTGTGTGTTTGCAGGATCATGTAACCTGTGTGTTTAACGCACATGAAGGTCTGAACAGAATTCAGTTTGCATTTTTGTGACACCAACAACAGATAAGATTTTTAACCCCAGCTATTGTAAACACCTTTATGTTCAATAAGAGGGAAGAAACACTCTCCTGGTAGAGTGTTTCTAAGGCAGTTACCTGGTGACAGGTGAGAATGAGAGCTGTCCACACAAAGAAGCCAGACACAGCCTGAGCAGCAGGTGTCATGAGAAAAATGGGCTGGTCAGGTGTCAGCAAGGGAGCCTCAGGGAGCCATGAGATGTTGGGACCTGCAGGAGCTGCTGTGAGTGGGAGACTGGGTGCTGCCGCCAAAGGAGAGTCCTCCCCGAGCCTCTCTGACAGCGGTACGTCTCGTTTCCAGAGTCGAAACATCTGAGAATCACAGAGACAGGACAGAAGCGGGTGATGATTTCATAAAAGTTCGATAACAGAGACTTTTATCAGTGAGTGATGACACTGTGACATGATTCAAGAGCATGACCATCTATTTCAGCTTGTAATCATTAACTTGGACTGCAGCTCCCACATACTCTGTTGTTGATGTAATGTGTAAGCTCAGATAGGAAGACAGATAACAGACAAACAGATAATCTGGGTTTATTCACTGAGTTAGTGATACGCCTCTGTCATTGACACAATGATATCTTTGTTAGACTTCAGATGTTTTTCTACGTCTTACATCTCCCAGTATGCAATTTGACTGCTGGCAGATTGCATGCCCAAACATATACTCTTCAGCTTTGGCATTACATGGCTGGTGTGCCTTACGTACTGTTTCAAAGTAACACAACGTGTCACTTAGCTGCAAGGCATTGTTGTTCTTTGAGTCTTCTGATCTTGAATGATCAGAAAATTCCAACGTATCCACATAAACAAACATGTACATAACCCAGGAAGCTACTGCTGAACAAAATTAATGAATACTCTTGATCCACTCTCAGCTCCTGGAGATGACTAGCCTTAAAGTGGCCAGAAGACATGTTACATAAGCAGCAGCTTGTCACAGTTTTCAGGGTGACACTGACATGTTTTGAGGGTGCATTTCTTCTTTTATGCTGACACACAGTTGTCATTTTAGATTGAGCTTGGAGGAGACTTAGGAGTTGTAGAGATGGAGTTTAGGGCCAATGCAGTGGGATAAAGAGCACAAAAAAATGTAAAGAAGCAGAGGATCAAATAGTAAAGCGATTACCAAATGAGCAGGAGAGACTATTAGTCTGACCTGTCATTTCTGGTTTGCTCGAGCAGCATGGCAACCCAGTAGCACACAGACATTAAGCAAACAACACAGACAATGACAGCCTGACGTAATGCTATTATACACACACCACAGCCATTTACTTTCTTCACATACTGATTACTTTCAACTCTTGGTTTAATTTGATAGACGTACAGAATAGATTGAGCTGCTCTTTTTGCTGGACTGAGAAGAGTTATGGTTCCTTTTCTAAGTGTGCAGCCTGTGTATGTGTGCGACAGCAGGTCATTTGTATTGGTTTGCCAGGAATCAGCAGATCCACATTATCATCAAGGAGACACAGGCAATGGCAGTGAGGGTGAAATGCTGAGGGACATCTGAGTGGTTCAATACAAAGGCAAAGACGAGCAGTGACAATTGCACAAAGGAATAACATGAGGGGTCAGGAAAAGGCAAGCAACAGATGGAAAGGGGTGTTAGAGGACAGACGGGGGTGCTTATTATATATAAGAAGTGACGATATGAATGGTGGCTAGACTGGATTGTTTCACTCAGAACAACAACAATGAATGAAACGGAATTTCATTGCTCTAAAACATGTGCAATGGCAAATAAAGCTATTCTGATTCTGATGGTTTTTAGTGAGCAGAAAGACCCACAAACAGGTAGTTCCCCTGTCTATGCTCGGATATGTTTACAAAACAGTGATTTTATTGTGTTGGATAAAGTTGGGGTGGTATAAAAATGATGGTTTCGTGACTCAAACACATGTAGCAATAGGGATAAACCGCATAAAGACCTACCTTTGCTTATGGTGCTGAATGTTTACTGATCAAATCAAAGCCTGAAATAGAATAACAGACTAACATTAGTCGAGTAAATAAGGACAGTGTTGAGTCAGAGTGTGTGTAGTCTGTGTCAGAAGCTTCAAGCTCACCTGGTAAATCGGCTGCTGCTTCAAAAGCCTCCTCAGCTCCGTCAGACAAACCAGAAATAACCCAGAAATGGCCTTAATTCCTCCTCAGTGTTGCACCGGAGCTCCCCCGACATCCATGTTGAGCCCACAACGGACTGCCCCGTCAACCTCTACGTGTCCCCCGAAAACTCACCCGTAAAGTTAGCCCCTCATGAAAACAAGCCGTAAGTATTTTCTTAGCTCACCGTCAGAGTAATTTCACCGAGTTGAGTCAGAGTTTCAAGAGTTTCAGCAGCAAACTCTGTCCCTCTATTCTGCTCCTTTCTTCACTCCGCTGACTTCAACTCAATCCCTATCGGATTAACTGTAGATCAGACGAGCTCCGCCCACTTCGCGAGGACGAGTCTGCCCAGCCAATGACACAAAGACTATCATTAAAAATCCGGAAGAGGTCGGATTCGTTTGTTTTATACTGAGCATGCGCGGTGTTTATTCTCGGTCCTGGAAAGTGTCGGAAAAGAAGTGGATGAAATTGTGGATGATGCTCCAAACCAACGTGGACACAGTCAGCTCCCACTCATTTAGTCATTAATTATTCCATCAGCACTTCCTGTGCGTAGTGTACTGTCATAGTGTGGGAAACAAATACAGACCAAATGAAAAACCGGTGCTTTCATTGTGTTATTTTGTCATGAGAGAAAAGATGTTTGTTTCATCCAGAGACCTGTTTAACTTTGGGGAAAAGAAGGCCTCACCTAAAGCCCTCAACATTATTGTTACTGGCATCAAATTAAAAATGAGTGTATATTTTTCGTATAACAACAGTTTTCTATTTTTCAAAAATGATGTCATGTTGCATTTATGAATTGTAAAGGGTCTAATTCATTTGCATACAGTCAGTATCTGTTTTTATCAACATGCATGTCCAAACCACCTTTTGAATTAGGCCTTTAAAGGCAAAATGCCTCGTAAATAGTCTGTAGAAAATTAATATTAATGTGAATAATGAATTCTTCAGAGAGATAAACACACCTAAAAAAGTTAAGTTACAGCCTACCTGGTTCCCTGAGGGCCTGTTGGTGAAATCTCTCTCTCTCTCTCTCTCTCTCTCTCTCTCTCTCTCAATTCAATTCAATGTCAATTCAAAAAAGCTTTATTGACATGATAAACATACGTTTCCATTACCATAGCAGGTGTGACAAGAAAAAATGTAAACACAGTTAAACATCTAGTTAAATAAGCTTAACAGATGTGCAAAAAGAGCATGCAGTGCAAAATATCAAGTAGAAATAAAATGTTAATAAAATAGACTATATACCTGTACATTAGAAACGTTACAATTATAATTATCACCTTCAAAGTATAAAAATATTATCAAAAAGTGTACAGAGTGTTCGATATTTATACATTATATACATTTTCAGGACCAGTCAAGGGCCTGAGCCTCAGTCACTGTCAAGGTGTACTTCCTGTTCAGGGCCAAGTAGAGCTCCAGTTTTCTCTGCGGTTTGGCAGACTTTGCCCAGTGGGTGAGGTACTTTTCTTTCTGTCTCTTGATGCTCTGGTTCAGTGTGGCGGTCTTTCTGTTTGGTGGCTCTACTTGTGTTTGTGAGCAGAGTTCCTGAACCAGCTGGCTGAGAGGATATTTGTTCACAGCCTGTCTGTGGGTGAGGGCTTTGTAGTGGAGAGTGCTGGGCTCACTTTCCTGAAGGTGCTCATAGAATTTGATTGCTCTCTTCTGGATTTTAATAATTAGAGGGTTTTGTCCTAATTCTGCTCTGCATGAGTTGTTTGGTGTATTGTGCTGAACGCGGAGGATGGATTTACAAAGTTCTGCATGTAGAGTCTCAATTTGGTGTTTGTCCCATTTTGTATAGTCTTGGTTAGTGAGTGGACCCCAGACTTCACAGCCATAGAGAGAAATGAGTTCTATGACAGAGTTAAGTAATTTGATCAAGATTAGAATAAGGATGTCTAATTTAATATTCTTTTTAATGGTGCAGAAAGTTCTTCTGGCCTTGTCTCTCAGGTCGTTCAAAGCCTTGTTTAAGTTTCCCGTGGAGCTGATGTTTAGGCCTGGGTAGGGAAGTTTTTGGTGTGCTCTAGGACATTCTGATTTAGGAGGAAAGTGTGTTTGGGCTGCCAGGGGCCTGGTCCTTTTTGAAAGATCATTATTTTTGTTTCGGATTGGTTCACTGTAAGGGCCCATGTCTGGGAGAACTTGTGCAGGAGGTGGAGCTGTTGCTGTAACTTTTTTGGTTGGTGACAGCAGCACCAGGTCATCAGTGAACAGCAGGCATTTGACCTCTGTCTGCCAGTGTGAGGCCTGGAGCTGCAGACTGTTCTAGAGACTCTGCCAGTTCATTAATGTAAATGTTGAAGAGGGTTGGGCTCAGATTGCGCCCCTGTCTGACCCCCCTTCTCTGAGGTGAGAAGTCAGTGTGTTTGTTACTGATTTTAATGGCGCACTTGTTGTGAGTGTACATTGACTTTATAATGTTGTATGTTTTTCCTCCTATTTTACTTTGCAGAAGTTTATATAGCAGACCCTGGTGCCAAATTGAATCAAATGCTTTTTTGAAGTCTACAAAACAGGAGAATAGTTTGCCTTGGTTTTTGCTAGTTTGTTTCTCCATCAGGGTGCTGAGGGTGAAAATATGGTCTGTGTGGTAATTTGGTAAAAAGCCAATTTGGGATTTGCTCAGGACATTTTTTTCTCGGAGGAAGTGTAAGAGCCGCTGGTTGATGATCATGCAGAGGATTTTACGGAGGTTGCTGTCGACACAGATGCCGGGATAGTTGTTGGGGTTGAGTTTGTCTCCGCTTTTGTGGAGCGGTGTTATCAGTGTTTGGTTCCAAACATCAGGGAAGATCCCAGCGCAGAGGACAGTGTTAAAAAGTTTTAATATAGCTAGCTGGAATTTAGGGTCCATGGATTTAATCATTTCATTTAAGATGCCATCAGGGCCACGTGCCTTCTTGGTTTCTAATGATTTGATTTTGTTCGGTAGCTCTTTTAGTGTGATTGGGTAGTCTAATGGGTTTTGGTAGTCTTTTATAGCTTGTTCTGTGAAGTTTGTCCTCAATGTGTTTTTGGTCTTCGTTCTTTCGTTCAGTTCTCTCTCTCTCTCTCTCTCTCTCTCTCCCTCTCTGTCTCCTTTGTATATGACTCTTGAAGAGTATATGGTTGCTAAAAACTAGCGTTGTAGTACTCAAGACTGATCTTGGTCTCATTACTGGTCTTGAGAACATATTTTAGGGGTCTTTGTTGTGTCTCAGACTCAAGAGCATTTTTACTTCGTTGTCTCGGTCTGTGACTGGCTGGGCTCAGGATTTGGCATCAAGCCTGGTCAAGACCAGCAATGTTAATTGATAATTTAATAATCAATTTTCAATCGAAATGTTTCTGATTAATTTATGTTGTAATTTGACTCAAAACATTTACTGTCAGCTCACTAATTGTTCTACCTCTTTGTAAATCTTTGCCAGTACTTCATTTGTCAGACACCTGCAGAGACTGGGACATCAGTCCATTTCATTTCTAGTCAGAAAAACCTCTAAACGCTTACTTTGGGCCTCATTATCCTAATAAATTAACATCTGATTTTCAAGTATTTAAAGATATTGTTAAGATTTGTTTGTTCCTACCCTCACCTATGGTCATGAGCTCTGGGTAGTGACCGAAAGAACAAGATCGCGGGTACAAGCGGCTGAAATGAGCTTCCTCCACAAGTGGCTGGGCTCTCCCTTAGAGATAGGGTGAGAAGCTCAGCCATCTGGGAGGAGCTCAGAGTAGAGTCGCTGCTCCTCCGCGTTGAGAGGAGCCAGATGAGGTGACTCGGGCATCTGATTAGGATGCCTCCTGGACGCCTCCCTGGGGAGGTGTTCAGGGCACGTCCCACTGGGAGGAGACCCCGGGGCAGACCCAGGACACGCTGGAGAAACTACGTCTCTCGGCTGGCCTGGGAACGTCTCGGGATCCCCCGGGAAGAGCTGGACGAAGTAGCCGGGGTGAGGGAAGTCTGGGCTTCCCTGCTTAGGCTGCTGCCCCCGCGACCCGACCCCGGATAAGCGGAAGAAGATGGATGGATGGATGGATGGATGGATGTTAAGATTTGAGATTTTGTGCTCTTCAAGATTTGCAGACACCTTGTTTTTCCCTGTCAAATCTATTCAACAAAAATAGATCAAAGAGAGAATGCTCTGTAAGTGTTAAACCTTGTCATGGTTTTAAAAATTGATTTTCTTGGTCCTGGTCTCGTCTTGGTCTTGGTTTGTCTAGGTCTTGGTCTTGACCTGGTCTCCATTCTCAAAAGTCTTGGTCTTGTCTTGGTCTCACTGCATTCTGGTTTTGGGTGAGTCTTGGTCTCAGATAGTGTGGTCTTGAGTGCAACACTACTGTTGCTGTTGTTTCAACTCCTGGTTTCCCCCATTCTCCACTCCAGCAGTGTGCACAGAGAGATGGCAAGATGCATTCGCCCCCCACATGACCCAGTTGTTGAAGAACACGCTAAAGCGTTCTCTCGGGAACCAAAACACATCCTAAAGTGCCCTTTTGGGAGTCAAACTAGCATTAGTGCCCTCCTGGATGACAAACCACACTAATCTGCCCCTTTGGCTGGTTAAAACAGGATAAACCGACCGCCTGGGAGACAAAACACATGCTGAAGTGCCCTCCTCTCAGGTGCCATAATGTGTGCCAAAGTGACCTCCTGGGAGCCCAAAACGCTCTGAATGTGATTATTTTCTTTCATCCATGCCAGCAAAATGTCTGTAAACACCACTACACCACTTCCCACATTTTCTGTCCCTCTTCTTTAATTCAAGAAGACATGAAGTATATTTACAGCAAATGGACACATGGAATGTCTGTGTATATTTTTATTGATTCAGAAAATATACACAAATATCATAGTAATAAAGTTGAAGCATGGTAAAGAAATGTACAGGACATCAGACCACTCACTCCTGACATCCATCCTTCCTGATAGTCCTGAGGTCAAAACACTCCATCATGTATTCACAAGAACTTCTCTGTCATTGCCTGCCACAGTGAAAATGAAAAACAAACACTTGTGGCTGACTCCAAAGGTAATCAGTAAAAAGTCTGCTCCATTTTAGTCCCCAGGTTATCAGGAAGTATCAGTACTCTTCTCTCCAGCTCCATCTTTAAACGATATTTCACATTCTGGCAATAAGTATCTACACATTTTTACATTTTTTTTTTTTATAAAAGAAAAAAAGTGAAAGTAAAAGACAGAAACTAAAAATGTAACACCAGACTTGCTCTTCACCAAGATCCTGTAACTTTCTCAAGAACTTTCACACCTGGCATTACAAGCTGGAATATAAGGCTTTTTCATATCATACAATCTACATGGCTCTCCCTAGTATTCCATCAGAAACATAGAGTAGTCTTTCTCCTCTTTTTATATCCAATGAGCTGTCAGTCTCTTCTAGTTCAGAGGGTTACAACTGTGCTGGACAGTCTAAGGATTTTTGACTAATTACTGAGAATTCATGAAGACTTTTCCTCCTCTGTCCATCCTTGTCTTTGTCTCTCTAAAGCAAAGCTAAAGGCAAAACGTACACTTAAGACAATAACACACAGACAGTGACATTTATTGACAAAAGCAGCCTTTCTCCCATCCACAGATGAACTGCAGACTTTCACATTCAGCTCTGATCCTCTCCATGGTCTATTTTCAAGCATTCCCTGTCTCATCTATTACAAGCCTGTATACACTTTGTGTTTGTCTCCACTGTTGTTTACATATTTATTTTTTAATTCAAGAACACCATAAGCAGCAGATGTAGATCTCAAACGTCAGCAGTTGGTAGTTGATATTTTTTCTTTAAATTTAACCACAGGTGTAAACGACAGAAAAACTGAAACGGAGTCCTTTTGTGCACTTTGACATTTTTTTTTTTTTTGCAAGTGGAACCTCTGAGTCGAATATAAATGAAGAAAGGGTGGGGTCTGTGTGTTGCTTCACTCGCTTATCTCTCTGGCTACTGCCCAAAAAGAAGTCCAGACTAGTTTGAGCCCAGAGTTTGTTTGTCCTGGTGGTTTTTCTAACATTTCTTTAGTTTCTGGTCACCAGTCTTCACACAGCATTCTGACAGACACACAATGGCCTCCATCCTTGCTTCACGGGCCTGCTCCTCCTGTCCTCCTTCACGCACTTATATTCTCATTCATTTGTTTGAAAAGTAGGGGGTATATTATACCCTGCAGCTGCTGAAACACAAGGAACAAAGTGTGAAAGAGAAGTGTCATTTTCTGAGTTAACATGTGGATGTGACATTGAAGACAATCACTTTTTCCTTGTCTTAGTACTGATGTACAATAGCTGAAAGTTATTAGGAGAAAACAAACACATTATCAGAAGTAAAAACTCTACCACAGAGATTCACTATCTGAAAAAATGTGTAAAAACATAACTGGCCATGATGACACACTGTGACACTGTAACACAGGCATAACGCATTCATCAGCTGATAACCCAAAGATATACGTAATTAACAAGAAATCAAGGCTTCCCATTCACCATCAATAATTTATAATAATAATTGTGAAGGTTGGTTTAATAGGATTTGTTCATATATTGTAAAATATGTAACATATTTATCAGAATACAGGATGTTACAGTGCAGAGAATTTTTTACATGGGTACCACTGTGCCCTCAGCACTGACAGCTTTAGCTGATTTCTTTCCCATGTGTGTAATGTTGTACAATTTTCCCTTTATTCAAACCAAGCAAATGTAACGGTTAAGTTTGTAACATTCACTTGCATACAGTGGTGTGCACAGTGGGAGGTACAGCGGGGTCAGTTGACCAGTTGTTAAAAAAACACATGCTTAGTGCCTTAATAAAGTACTTTCTAGGCAGCCAAACGTGTGCTAAATTACCCTTCCTGAATGCCTAAACAAATGCTGACGTGCCCTCCTGATGAGTGAGCCACACTTTGGCCTGTTTACATGACAATGCTTGCTGTAGTATACATGGAAATGGCAGATTTGTTCTTGGCCAGTACAAATACAGTTGTGCCTGAAAGTTTACACCCCCCAGCATAATTTCTGATTTTTTGGCCTTTTCTCTGAAAATGTGAATGGTAACACAAAAACCTTTTTATCACTCATGGTTAGTGGTTTGGTGAAGACATTTATTGAAAAAAATATATAGTTTACCCTTTTTAAATCATAATGACGACAGGGTCAAAAATGACTGATCAAAAGTTTACACCCCTCCAGTTTTTAATACCTTGTATTTCGCCCTTTAACATCAATAACAGCTTGAAATTCTTTGTGGTCGTTGTGGATGAGGGTGTTTATTATCTCATGGTAAAACTGCCCATTCTTCTTGTCAAAAAGCCTCCAGGTGCTGTAAATTTTTGAGCTGTCTTGCATGAACTGCAGTTTTGAGGTCTCCCCCCACTGGATCGATGTTATCAAGGTCAGGAGACTGAGAGGGCTACTCTAAAACCTTCACTTTCTTCTGCTGTAGCCAATGGCAGGTTGATTTGGCCTTGTGTTTTGGATCATTGTCACGTTGGAACGTACAAGTACGTCTCATGTGCAGCTTCTGGGCTGATGGGTGTAAATTTTCCTCCATTATTTTTTGATAACATGCTGCATTCATCCTTCATTCATCAGTTTGGACCAAGTTTCCTGAGCCTTTGTAGCTCACACATCCCCAAAACATCAGTGATCCACCTCCGTGTTTCACAGTAGGAATGGTGTAACTTTCATCATAGGCCTTGTTGACTCCTCTCCAAATGTAACGTTGATGGTTGTGGACAAAAAGCTCAATTTTGGTCTCATCACTCCAAATGACTTTGCTCCAGAAGTTTTGAGGCTTGTCTCTGTGCTGTTTGGTGTATTTTAAGCAGGATATTTAGTGGCATTTGTGTAGAAATGGCTTTCTTCTGGCAACCCGGTCATGCAGCCCATGTTTCTCCAAGTGTCTCCTTATTGTAGATCTTGAAACATCCGCCCCAATTTTCTTCAGAGTCCTGTATTTCAGCTGAAGTAATTTGAGGGTTTGTCTTTGCATCTCAAACAATTTTCCTGGCAGTTGGAGCTGACATTTTTGTTGGTCTGCCTGACCGTGGTTTGGTTTCAACAGAATCCCTAATTCTCTACTTCTTAATTAAAGTTTTTACAGTGCTTCTTGGCATCATCAGTTTCTTGGATACCTTTTTCAAATCCTTTTCCTGTTTTATACAGTTGGATTACCTTTTCTCACAGATCCTTTGACAATATTTTTGCTTTCTCCATGACGCAGAAACCAGAAACTCCAACGCAGCACTGAGTGAAAGATGCAAGTGTCTGTCAGGAGCTCAGAAACTCAGAGCTTTTATACACACACATTGATTACAACCTAATAGATCACAAGTGAGGGTGGTTACCTTTAGTAGACATTCAAACACATTTGTGTTAACTTCTGTGCATTTATCAGGCCAAAAGCACCAGAGTTGTGTCAACTTCTTAACAAGGTCATTTATGAAGTTTCTGTTGTCATTATGATTTAAAAAGAGTAAACTATATTTTTTTCAATAAATGTCTTCACCCAACCACTAACCACGAGTGATAAAAATGATTTTGTGTTACTATTCATATTTTCTGAGAAAAGGCCAAAAAATCAGAAATTCTGCAGAAATAATGTTTATTTTTTGCACAGTAGACTTTGATGTAAACTTTGAAGCTTCTCTGACAGAAAGTTAACAGCAGAAAAGACAGGCCCTGCCTCTTATAAAGATCCTGCCTCTAACACACACTTTTGGGAACGGCCTTCAGAGTGGAATTTTTCTGAAATGCTGTTTCACCGTTGCCGTGTAAACAGTAAGTGGTGTTTTCAATGAAAACGCTGACATCACACTCAGCTTCATGCGTGCATTTAACCTTCACTGTGCCATGCGCAAAATGAACAACAACAGCAATAACCACCTTTTATGTTGTTCTTGTGCTGAATCTGCTGACATTTCTGCAATCAGTGAAAAATTTTAAATACAAATGCCAGATGATCAGTTCACCTATTCTTCAGCCTCCAAACCATTGTCATGTAAACAGCTCCTACAGTTCTATCACTATTTACAGTCCTGGCATGCAAACTACACTATTTTAAGTCCCTCAATGTTTCTAGGCAAAGGCAACTTTTTCCTTTTTTTTGTTACTTTTTGTGAAAAGAAGGTGAAACGCCGTGAAAAACTGTCATGCAAATGGGGCCTTGGTCTGCTGAAACACCGTTTTGAGTCACAGAGAGGCAGAAACACAACAATATTTTTGCGTTTCACCCTTATATCGTTGTTGTGTAAACAGCCCCTAATCTGCCCCTCTGGCTGACATGATAAACATGATACACTGCCCTCCTGGGAGCCAAAACACTCTTAAGTGCCCCCTCAGGAGCTAAACGCTTGCTGAAGTGCCCTCCTTGGTGCCATTCTTGGACTAAAGTGCCTTCAAAACACATGCTAAATGTTAAAGCTCCTGTGAGGATTTTCTATCAGGTTGAGAAAAACACTACAATTAATACTGATGCATCTCTGTAACCCAATAAAGCAGACAAGACCTCCGATGTAAAAATTTCTTTCTTTATCAGTGTTTTCATGCCTAAAAACAGCCGTAGAGGGGTAGGTCCCAGACACTCACTGCTGATGCAGCCTCTCTGTAAGTTAAACAGCAGATTTTTAAGTGGGATATTTAACTCTCACGAGCAGGATGTGTTTAATTTCATTATTAAGGGAAAATAATACACATGTAAAAGACAAAATCAGTAAAGTCTGCCGTGTTGGCAGGGTGCACCAGAATCGGCACCAACCTAAAGTCATAGAACAGCTTAAAGACTGCAAAGGAAGCAGTGAAACTCAACAATGAATAATACAACTTGCAAAAGATCTTAGTAAAGACAATGCATTAGCAATAAAAGAAAATTGGCACAAATGTCAGATGTTTTATCTCCTTAGCTGTTTTTAGCATGGCGTATTTTATACAACACAACACTGGTAGAACTGACATCTCTTTGACATGTAGCTGTGATTTCTGTCTATTTGTTTGTTTTGGCCCTGTAGGAATCCTTTCTGACTTATCTACCTCAATCTCAGGGAATGGTAAAGGTTTCAGGTTTCGGTGATTCTCACCAACAAAAAAGCAGCAAAGCTGCTTCAGCATCCTGTGTGAGTTGTGAGTAAGTGTATAACGTACATACATGTGTTTGTGACATGTCCGTACCTGCCACTGACCTGCAGGCCAGCCAGGAGGAGCTCACTTTGCCAGGTGTTCAAACGGCACACTGACCTGAGAGGAGAGAAAGAAGAGAACATCAAAGAGAGGAGACAAACCCTGAAGATAAGCTGTCTTTAGATTCTTTCCTTTACACTCTTCTTTCCTTTCCTTTCCAGTTGTTAAAACCTTTGTAAGCTTTGTTAGTTGTGAAAATCTGTCCAGAGTGACAACTCTGTGGACTCTGTGGACAGAATGTGGGGAGATGAGTAGATCACAGTGCTCCACCCATCCTGTATCAGAAACCCCAAACACTCTCATTTCATTAAGTGCTCCATCTTTTCCTGTCCAGTTTCTGCATCTCCTTGGTTTGAAGTATTTGATTGTTGGACGGCTGATGTAACGACTCAGCACAAAGGGTCTGGATATTCCAAATGGCTGCAGTCATTACTGAAAACATGATCCCCAGTAAATGAAGAAGCACTGGAGAGAGTCCAATCACAATGAAAAAGCTGCTTTAGGACACGAGGAGCCTGCCTCAGTGAATTAGTCCTTTCTGTGCTTATATCATGTCAGACTTAAACTTCACTGTGAAATAGCTCCTCACATTCATATCTTGTTGGTGGTAATTACAAGTGGGTAATGTTTGGATATCTTCCCAGCACCAACACTGTCAAGTTAAAAAAATAAAAAAATGAATGAATGATGAATGTGTATCAACATCAAGGGCAGATATTCCATGTAATGAGGAAATTCCCAACCATTGTATTCACAAAGAAAGCAATTATTGGTACGCAAAAAAGAGGAGTCAGGCCCAGCTACTGCAGCTTCTGCTGAAGTTTATAAAGTAAAAGAACAAAGAATTTACAGATAAATCTTCACTATTCTGCCTGCTGTCCACAAGTGAGACTCGTTCAAGCAAGTTTAGAAATGAGTTTAGTGGTGGATAAACTTACATTGCACAAAGTTATGAGTGAGAAACAAGCTACTCTATGCAGTTACTCCTGATCGACTGTGACCATCTTTATGTGTGCATTATTAAACTATTTAATCTCTTAATAAATGAATCATTCTTGCCCTGCCAGAAATTCCAACTTGCTATGTGAAGCAGTTATTTGCCTTGCTCATCAAAGTAAAGCACATTTTCTTATAGTTTGCCTCACACTTAGACTGCACTGCAGCACAGCTGTGTTTGAATGAAGTGCCAAAAGTTCATTCTCCCAACACTGCAAAAACTGAAAGTGTTTATGTTTTACTTTTTGGACAAAATGTTGAATTAGACTTACTATGAGACACAATTGCCTGAAAAATCCAGAAAAAAAAATCTTATTTTAAGATGTTTAAAGACAAAATGATTCCTGAATGGATTTTCAAAAAACAAAAATCTGCCATAGGGTAAGAAAAAATTACTTATCATTTTAAAAATAATATCTTTTAAGTTTTTTGCTTAAGGACACTTTGAAAAGTAACTGTAGGAGCTTCACACTGTAAGCTGTGTCAACCATAAGCCCCAGGTGCCTAAATATCATAATAACAATCATTATCACCTGTTAGCTTTTTATTCCCTGAAATGTCTTGTTTTGATTGAGGGAGCACTTTTCACAGAAGGCAAGCATAAAAGTGTATTCTAATGTACGACCAACTTCAGAGGAGAGCAGAGACAGTCTGACTTGGGGAGCATCGAGTTCTGTGTGCACGATTTGGGAATTGGACTATATCTTTTTGCCTTGTTTGTACAAATGAAGTGAGTACAATCTTTTTGAAAATTACTCAGCTTGTATTCTGAAAAAAAAAAGTTAAAGGCAGGGAATACAGGAATTTTGTATGGATTTCATTTGTTTACACACAAACTGGGCTCCTCCTCTGTGGCTCAGCATCAGCTGCTGCACAATCTCACTACCACTGGCTGTAGCTGATAACATGGTTATCAGTGGTAGCTTTGTAAACTCACCATAGACTGTAAAAAACAGCCCTGCGAGCACCTGCAGCATCGCATGAGAGAAACTCAAGAGCCATACACCTGATTTCCTGCGAACGAGATCCGCAGCAAATATAGAATCATTCTGTCTCTGTGTTACGGCCGCAATCATAACTGCTCAGGATAGCTTCTCCTACTCACTATCAGCAACACACAGTCACTTGTGCACTGGGCACGCTGTGATTGGCTGGTCATCACCCATAACAATTCCTGCTCTCTGCCCAGAAGCGTCCCAAGTAAAAAAACATCAACAAAAAAGGGAAGGGAGGGGGTCTACAAGGGGGCGAGGCAGACACGGACACTATCAGACAGGTACAGAGGCCCAGACATGAACACTGAGGGGGATTATTCCTGTAAAAACTAACATTTCATCTTTTAGGAAAATTCTGCATACTCTACCCTCAAAGCCCACCTCCTGGCACAGACATTTTTAATGATATGCTGACAAATGTGATTTCATTTGCACCCTTCTAAACTCCATTTTTTCATTTTTTAGTTCCTCTGCTAAGATTCACTCCATGGTAACTGTGAATGTCTAAGCTAAGTAACAAATCTTAATGTCCACCATGCAATGCAAAAAAAATGATTCAATAATTTGTTCAACCTGCAGCTTTAAAATGTCACTACACCCTCTGAGAGTAGTGTGGGTAATTTGCACTTGCAACCCTTGATGGCGTAAAATGTTTGTCTCATTTTGCTTGTAAAGCTCGTAGTGGATCTACCTGTGATGCAGTGATGCGTGACTGGTCGAGGCGTGCAGTGAGGTCAGAGGAGGAGACGTTAGCGGGGGCCCCACGATGAAGCCTCATGGCCACCTTCCTCTCCCGCTCAGCTCGCTCTGCTCTCCCTGCCTGAGGGGAGCGGTTACCTGCACACACATAGAGACACAAGCAGAAATGAAAACTGCACTTTGTTCCCCAGATGTTGGCTCCAGAGAAGGAGAATCCTAACCTGACTGTTGGACCCCCCGTGTGGCCGGGTTTGAGGGGGCAGCATCAGCCTCGTTCCTGACTCTGTTGGCCCCTGAAAGGTTTGGACCAGGAGGTAAAGCTCGGCCTCCTGCTCCTCTTTGGCCTCCTCCTGCCCGCTCCTCCCCATCTTTCCCCTCCCTCCTCTCCCTCTCTCCATCCTCTGTGGTCCTGCTGGCACCCTGAGACATAGAGCAAAGAGAGTAAAAGACTTGATGCAGAAAGTTTACAGCCTCCAAGAAGAAACCAGATTACAAAAGCATGTCACAGTCTTCTGCCAACCACAACTGGTTCACACTTCCAGAACTACAGCAGAATCACTGTTAGTGTTACAACCACAGTTATGAAACTCACAAACTTTAACATGTTCCAGTCAAAGACGTAGTCGTAGGAGAAGCCCTGTCTGTGGAAAAGGTTCCTGAAGAGCTGCCTCAGATATGAGTAGTCTGGTTTGTCATCAAACCGCAGTGAACGGCACAGATTCAGGTAGGTGGAGAACTCAGCTGAGAAAAACAGAGAAGGGGAGGACAGTGCAAAGTCATTCCACGCTGAATTAATTCTCATTTTTATGTAATTGGACTCTGTTATCATCACTTTGACTCACAGGGGTATCCCTTGCAGAGCACCTCAATGGGAGTGGACATTTTCTTCTCACTGATGCGTTCATACTTCTGCCTCTTGGTGGCAGCCTTGAGCCCCTGCCAGGGCAGAGAGCCCAAGTTGAAGTACATGAGGACATAGCCCAGAGACTCCAGGTCGTCTCGTCTTGACTGCTCTGGGGGGGGGGTTAAAAAAAGAGGGATCCAGGGTAATAAAAGAGTGTGAGTTCAACCAACATTCACATTTCAATATATCCCACTGACATTCTGTCACAAGCACACATGATCCACACACACTCACACTCTCACGGGTTTCTAGCCCACCGTTAGTGTGTGCACACTCTTACCGATGCCCAGATGGGTGTTGATGGAGGCGTAGCGAGCAGTGCCAGTGAGGTTCTTATTCTCACGGTATGGAATGTGCTGGTGTGTTCGGGCATCCCGGTATTTCTTGGCCAGGCCAAAGTCAATGATGTAGACCAGGTTACCCTTCTTCCCGAGCCCCATGAGGAAATTGTCCGGCTTCACGTCCCGGTGGATGAAGTTCTTAGAGTGGATGTATTCAATCCTGCTGATCTGGAGAGCAGAGATGAGGAAAAGCATTGACTGACAGAAATAGACAAAAGAATTCTATGAGAGTCAACTGATGTGGACCAGCTTGATCTGACCTGACCCAGCTTAAGGAAAAAAGGAAAGAAACAACAAAGGAAAAAAGTATTTTTTTCTTCAAATCTGCACTATGATAATTCAATACTGCAGTTGTATCAAATTAAGGACTCTCAGTGAACAGATTTTAAATACAGTAGTGAACCACGGTTCTACGTTTGCTCTGTGTGGTGTTGGAGCTATGAAAACCCCTGTTCTATAATCCCTGTGACAATATTCCAGTAGGCCATGCTATAGGCTGTCCTTGTCTATACAGCTGTTTTGACTCCTGTTAATCTTCATATTCATCTCTGAGCTGCTCTTTGGACCTTTTTTAAAGTTGCCTAATACAAAACCCAAAACCAGTGAAGTTGACACGTTTTATAAATCGTAAGTAAAAACAGAATACAACGATTTGCAAATCCCTCTCAACCTATATTCAGTTGAATACACAGCAAAGACAAGATACTTAATGTTTGAACTGGCAAACTGTTATTTTGTGCAAATCTTAGCTTATTTGGAATTTGATGCCTGCTACATGTTTCATAAAAGCTGGCACGAGTGGCAAAAAAGACTGAGAAAGTTGAGGAATGCTCATCAGACACTTATTTGTAGCATCCCACAGGTGACCAGGCTAATTAGGAACAGGTGGGTGCCATGATTGGGTATAAAAGCAGCTTCTCTGAAATGCTGTCATTCACAAACAAGTATGGGGCGAGATCACCACTTTGTGAACAAATGCGTGAGCAAATTGTTGAACAGTTTAAGAACAGCATTTCTCAAGCTATTGCAAGGAATTTATGGATTTCATCATCTACTGTTCGTAATATCATCAAAAGGTTCAGAGAATCTGGAGAAATTACTGCATGTGAGCGACAAGGCCCAAAACCAACATTGAATGCCCGTGACCTTTGACCCCTCAGGCAGTGCTGCATCAAAAACCAGCATCACTGTGTAAAGGATATCACCACATGGGCTCAGGAACACTTCAGAAAACTACTGTCAGTAACTACAGTTCGTTGCTACATCTGTAAGTGCAAGTTAAAACTCTACTATGCAAAGCGAAAGCCATTTATGAAACGAAATACCAAGAAACACCACCGGCTTCACTGGGCCCGAGCTCATCTAAGAACCATCTGGACTGTTATAGGCGCAAAGTTCAAAAGCAGCATCTGTGATGGTATGGGGGTGTATTAGTGCCCAAGGCATCATGGGTAACTTACACATCTGTGAAGGCACCATTAATGCTGAAAGGTACACCAGGTTTTAGAACAACAGATGTTGCCATCCAAGCAACGTCTTTTTCATGGAGGCCCCTGCTTATTTCAGCAAGACAATGCCAAGCCACATTCTGCACGTGTTACAACATTGTGGCTTCGTAGTAAAAGAGTGCTAGACTGGCCTGCCTGAAGTCCAGACCTGTCCCCCATTGAAAATATGTGGTGCATTATGAAGCGTAAAATACAAGGATGGAGACCCCGGACTGTTGAACAACTTCAGCTGTACATCAAGCATGAATGGGAAAGAAAAGCACCTGAAAAGCTTCAAAAATTGGTCAAAAACTGCAACATTTACTGAGTGTTATTAAAAGGAAAGGTGATGTAACACAGTGGTAAAAATGCCTCTGTGCCCGTTTTTTGCAATGTGTTCAATTCAATTGAATATACTGTAAGTTGGAAAGGATTTGTAAATCATTGTATTCTGTTTTTATTTACAATTTACACAATGTGCCAACTTCGCTGGTTTTGGGTTTTGTACAACCCCAATTCCATTGAAGATGGGCCTCTGTGTAAAATGCAAATAAAACAGAGTACAATGATTTTTAAATCCTATTTAGTCTAAATTCAATTGAATACATGACAAAGACAAGATATTTATTGGTCAAACTGATAAAAATGTATTGTTCTTGCAAATATTCACTCATTCTGAATTTGAGGCCAACAACATGTTTCTCAAAATCTGGGACAGGTTCATGTTTCCCACTGTGTTACATCATCTTTCCTTCAACAACGCTCAATAAGTGTTTGTGAACTTAGGACACTAATTGTTGAAGCTTTGGAGCTGGAATTCTTTCACATTCTTGTCGACAGACAACTTCAGTTGCTCAACAGTCCAGGGTTGTGCCTCATCATGGTCCACACATTTTCAATGGGAGACAAGTCTGTACTGCAGGCAGGCCGGTCTATTAGCTGCACTCTTTACTATGAAGCCACACTGTTGTAACAGGAGCAGAATGTGTCTTGGTTTCATTGTCTTGCTGAAATAATCAGGGACGTCCCGGAAAAAGACAAAGTGTCTTGGATGGCAGCAGATGTTGCTCCAAAACCTGTTTACCCTTCAGCCTTAATGCTGCTGTCACAGATACTGTGACAGTTACCCATGATGCCATGGGCACTAACACACCCCAATACCATCATAGATGCTGCTTTTGAACTTTGCGCTGAGAACAATCAGGATTGTCCTTTTCCTCTTTGGCCTGGAGGACACCACGTCCACCATTTCAAAAAAATGTTGAAATGTGGACTTGTCAGACCACAGCAGACTTTTACACTTTGTTTTAGTTCATCTCAGGTGAGCTCAGGCCCAGAGATGTGGCGGCAGCAACATGTTGCAGCCATCAAATTCAAAATAAGTAAATATTTGCAATAAAAACAAACAATAATGTTTACCTTTCAAATATCTTCTTTTTTGTAGTGTACTCAAATTAATATAGGGTAAACAGGATTTGCAAATTATTGTATTCTATTTTTATTTACGCTGTACACTATGTCCCAGCTTCATTGGAATTGGGGTTGTAATATCTTTGTTTTTGGACATCAAAAATGGTTTAAAAAAGAGCCAAAGCAAACCAAATTTCACAGGCAGACGTGTGTAAAGGATCATACTGATTCCGATTGGGGCTTTTCGCATCAAAAACTGCTCTCAAGCCGCAGCTACAATATCTTAACTGTACTCGTGTCCTTAAACGCACCAGGTGAGGTCTAAGTTTAAAGCTTCAAAATAGACTTTCAACTTTGTACGATAGATTGTGTCATATCCCACCAAATAGATCCTTAAAAGACAAAGAGGTCAATGTCTGCAAGTAAGAGCGACCACAATCATTGGCTTCAGAATATTTTGGCAATGACCAAGAATCCAAAGCTCCTCAGGGGAATTTTGAACATGATCTGAAAAAAAAACTGAAATAAAAAGTGAGACTTCACTCTGACATCCAAAAGCAAAGAAAACTATTGGCAGCTGAGACCAGGTGAATCAATCCCATTTGTCACTTTTTACAGGAAAAATTTAACAAAAAAAAACCAAAGTAGAAAACCAAGAAATGTAGAGGAGATAATCAACAGGGAGATAAGAGGTGTCACTTTGTCCACAGGGGGGGTTAACTGTACTAAATTGTGTGGTTGATCCTTCAACATCGGTCTAAAACAGTAGTTCCCAACCTTTCCCAACTCAAGGCCCACTATCAAGTCACAAAAATCTTTGCGGCCCACCTCCAACCAAAAAAGTATGGAGGCTGTATTATGCATTGTTAGTGCTAGATTAGTGTTAGATAGATAGAACAAATACCCGAAATTTAAGAAAAAAAAAAAAGAGTAAAAACCAAAACAGCGGTAAGTGGTCAGTAATGCAACAGATGCCAGGCCCCAACTTAACAACCATTTGCCCACAATGTAACAACTTGTCAAATTTTGGGTTAGTGATGACATTTTTGGGTCATACAACATTTGTTTTATTACATTTCATTTTGTACTTAATTTTGTTTTTTCAAATTACATTTCAGGGCTTTGTTAAATTTGTGGTCATGCTACATACTGGGCTTTAACATGCCTTCTTAAAGGATTTTTCTTACACACAAACCATGTTTGAAAATGTTTAATATCCGTATTAATATAACTGAGTTTGTACATTTTCAACATTATTCTATATATTTGTATTTTCAAATAACTACCCTTCGTTGAAATTCAGACTGCTCTGGAAATAATTTGGCGGCCCACTTGCAATATCTTTGCAGCCCACCTGGGGGCCACGGCCCACAGGTTGGGAATCACTGGTCTAAAACATACAGGGGATAGAAATGCCTATGAAAGGAACATAAAACAGGGATTATTCGATTCACACAGCTTAGCTGAATCTTTGACAGATGATCATTTACTTTTCCTGTTAACAGCCTGATGCTATATTCACATAGAGTATTATATTAACTGAAAGTGGGCCAAAAATTATACTGCTGAGTAAAACAAAAGTGTAGTTCTGGTATTGATCTGTTATCCTGTCAGACTGTCTGCTCACAAACTGCATGGAGTTAAAGTCTCAGTCATTGCAACTTTCAGAGAGAAAGCACAGAGGAGAGGAGTGATGGGAAAGGGAGGTCAGAGAAAGTTATTAGAAAAAGAGGTCAAAGTGTGGAGAGAAAATGGGACAAAAAGAACAAACGTGCCAGTTGTAGACTTAAGACTGACATATGAGGGATTAAAGCGACTCATAAAAGACACCACAGAGTGACCTCTGCGACAAGGATTAGGCCGGCCGTCTCACACAGCTCCCATGTCCTAGATTGGAATTGACTTTTACAGAGAAGCTGAATGTTGGAAGATAGTGAGGGGATAAGCCTCATCTTGAGCCAGAAAACAAGCTTCTGAGCTTTAGATGGGAATTATTCTCTGATTTTCAGTGATCCATTTAGTTTCAGTCTAAAATTAGATACATCAATTTAGTGAGGTATGCATGACTTCTTGGCCCGAGATTGACGTCGGTGCAAACAAAGGTTTGAGTATGAACAGCTATATTCCAGTCAATGATGCTGAAACAGATTAATTTGATATTCATCTGATAATTTTTAATAAAGCTATGTGTCTAAAACTTCAATGTGTTGCTTTTAAATTCTTGTTTGATAAAGACTCCATGAAAACACTTTGAAGATGCCCCCCTGTGACACATAAATGGGTTTTCTTTACACTGATATAAAAACATCACACATTAATACGGTATCATGATTTGAATGAGGAGTGTGTCTCACCATCTGGTCGGCCAGCAGCAGGACTGTTTTCAGGCTGAACTTGCGGGAGCAGAAGTTGAACAGGTCCTCCAGACTGGGGCCCAGCAGCTCCATCACCATCACATTGTAGTCACCTTCTGCTCCACACCACTTTATGGATGGGATTCCCACTGTTTGAGGGAAAATCAGAAAACAGGAAACAGAAAAAATCAAAAAAGTAAGAAAAAAGTATACACAATCTTCATTTTAAAAATCCATCAGTTTTCTGACCCACTTGGAATTTTACCTCATGTATATTTGCAATTCATTCTACTGTTTACACTTAACATTACCTTTAACATTACACTAACTACTCCCTGCTTCAAACTCTCAATTTTAACCACGTTTTTATAAATGTTTTTATCTTAAAACCTTCTTTCCCTGCATTAGTCCATAATTTTGTGCTTACTATCTCACTGATGTGTGCGTGTTAGAGCCCAATATATAGACCTAACAATAACCTAAAATGTAATAACAACCTGAAATGTATTTTTTCTTAAATGAGACAAAATCCAAAATATAATACCTTATCTATAATATAACAAAAGTGCCGAGCCCAAAATGTAATGAAAAGAATGTGATAAAGCATAAAATGAAAGAACAGACCCAAGTGTAACAAGTGGTTACCTTTTGGGCAAAAAGTTATTTAGCTCAGTACTTCTGATACATTACTGACCAGTTATTGCATTTTGGGTTACATCACATTTATTTAGTTATTCATTTTTTTTTTCCACTTGGGGTCATTGGTACATTTTGGGCCATTGTTTCAAATCAGGCTCTATCAAAGCTGTTCCATCAAAATAAGAAAACTGCTTAAATCACATTTCTATCACTTGAATATATTTACATTTAACTCGTGTCTTACTGTCAGTTAACGATTACAACCATTTTTTATTGTCACTAAAAGCACGATTTCAACTACACACAATTTAAAGCTCCTGTTTTAAACCAACCTTAGCCATATTTTCATCTCTGTAAGCTAATCATGTGAGTAATTTCCTCACTTGTATTTCAGTCTTTTATCTATTTCTTCCGGAACCCTACGTAAGGCACCTCTTTGGTATGGTTTCAAATTGTAAAGTTGCAGTTACTGTTGAATAAGAAACACCACCCCTCTGTCAGTGTAACTGGGGAAGCCCTTAAAAGCCATGATTTTCAAAAATGAATTTGCTCTTTTTTCTTGAGATAATGATTTAATTCCAGTTGTTTTCTTAAGATAATGAATTGTGTCTCTTATCATCTCAAGAAAATGAAGCTGCTATCTGCTATTTTGGTGATTGGGCTTCAGCCACCTCATTTTGGAGTGCCCTTAATCAATAATGCTGCAGTGAAATTGTCTGGGAGTGGATTGAACATTTTCTTACCAATGCATTTTGATGTATTTCTAAAATCAAATGGGATCTTCATAACAGAAAAAAATCAATTTACCATTCATGGATGTGTAGCATCAGTTATTTGCAAAGAGAACCCATGATGCCACTGAACGCAACATAGACATGACCAATTCATAATTTGTGTACATGCGCAACAGAATTTAAAACCCTGGATGGTGTGACTGCAATCATCTAAGGCACAGATGGGTGGCAAAAGGAATTATCCAGTTATCTGTAGAAAACAAGCTTTGCTTTTGAGATAATGACAAAAATAGGTTGTTTGAAAAAAAAAACCAACTTATAACCTTGAGAAAATGGAGAAAATTTGTTACAGACCACATTGGTCTTTAAGGGCTTCTGTATGTAGGAAACCATTTCCCACCATAAAACTAGTAACTGAAGCTAACTATTTTAGCCATTCTTGCTATTGTTTTCATTAATTCTTCATCACTCACCCACTTTTTTTCAGTTGTAACTGAATATTTTATCCATAACTTACATGTTTCAGTTGTGTTGTGTAACTTGAAGCTAAAAAATGATACTTGTAGGTTAGGTATGAGGTATGTTTATGGATGTACACATTAGCACACAAGCGTTTACCTTAACTGCCTCTCTTGCTCTACTTTTACTGCTATGATTTCAGTTTCACATGTTTGTATACTTTTATGCCTAATTCTCTAATGACTTTAAAAGAAATGTTTGACCAAAGTTATATCTGAATGCACTCAACCAGTAGACGAGACCCCTTACTGCCTGAATTAATTTACAGTTCTACAAAAGAAAGGTTTCAGTTTCAGATCAGGTATGTCACAGTTTCACCACAGCTGTCATCAGGAGGTTAAATAGTGCATTTTCAACATAATAAATCCCTTCCAATCAATTGATTGCCAATCAAAACTTGGACATGGACATGTGGCAACAAGATACTAACTACTGTGTTTCAAACACGTTTTAAATTAACTTCAAGCTAACCAATTCAACTATGTTTTACATGATTGGAGCTACATGTTGCAATACTCAATCTTATGAGCTCTTGCTGTTCAAGTTTGGCTTTGTCCTTGTCATTTAACATTACTGTTAATGCTTCTTTCCACAAGTCATAGCCCATTTAAGCCACTGTATCAAAAACTAATATCGATAAAACACCTGCCCCCTGATATGAACTTAGTATCAGACCAAAATCTATTCAGTCTTACAACATATGGGCTGGGCCATAACTTTCCATACAAAGAAGAATGTTTAATAAATACGCCATTAAGCATAACTTCAACAGTGCTAATGCAAGTTCATCAACAGTGTAAAACATGTTCTCGAAACAATGGTAATCATACTGACCACATTGGATGAATAAAAACAGCATAAAATGTTTATTTTTCCCATGCATGAAAACTTATTTTTTCCGACTTTTTTTTTCAACTCATGCATTCATTTGTTGTAATTTTTAATTGTTGTTTCATATAAATAATGCAAAGGGTATGAAAACCTTATCATATTTGCTCTTGTCTTAATTAATAATTCTGATATCCAAATAGTCTAAAAAGTCTAAGACAGTTCTTATAGAAATTCTATAACATGACTGACTCAACAGCAGTGGAAAGACTTCTTATAGACTTAAAGTTTCTTTGTTGCAGTCAAGATGCCTTTCCTTGTCCCTGAATGACCCTCAGTCCACCTTAAATGACTTCTGATGTCCAGTTGCCTGCTCAGATTTCTAAGCAAAATAAGGTCTCCAAAAAAAAAAAGTCTTTGCTGAGCTCTTCAGCATCCCTGACTCCTGCACATTTTTATTTACACCATTTTCAAACAACTCCTCAATTACTTGGGTGCCTCTTACCTCCACCCTGCATCATCTTGTAAAATTTGCTCTCAATGTGGAGCTGTGGATGTTTGGTTTTCACACATTCCAGTTTGATGGCTACTTCCTCTCCTGTAGCGATGTTAGAACCTGGAGAGATAAATGTCAGAGACACAGGTCCATTTTCACACATACTAATACTGGATTCGTTAGAAAGAGATAGATCTAACATAGGGATGTCCAAAGTCAAGCCCGGGGGCCAACCGTGGCCTGCAGTCTATTTTCATGCAGCCCCACCTTACATCCTAAAATGGATTAATTTTGCTACTTAAATTAATCATGTTCTAACTGTGTTCATTTGTGGCTTCTGTCAGGTGTTAGAAGAAAACTCAAATATATCTGGTAATGTCTCGCAAAGATTTGTACTGTGCATAGTCTTCTTTTATAAAGCTATAGCTCTGTACAATCTGCAAAAACTCAACAAATCTTACAGGTGACGTCTTTAAATGCATTTAGAATCATACAAAAAATCAGCTTGAGTCGTTGAGAGTTACAGAAAAAAAAACACATTAGAGGTTGCAAGACTGAATTAAAGTTATGAAATAATGAAGAAAAGACAAAAGTTGATTCATAAAAAATGGTTCAGAATACAGGATCAGAGATATTTGGGGCTAAACATGTTTTTATAATTGTCTTATAAACCATCATGATAAAGTCCAGATGCTGATCCTGTCATGAAAAATGATGATATATTTTTCCAAGGTTAGGTTTCATCTCAAAGTTCTATAATAATAGCACAAGCATGTTTAACTAAACTAAGAGACCATTTATTTATTTATTTATTTATCCCCCCCCC
>RPOG01003123.1:11391-64867 GCA_008086565.1 Thalassoma bifasciatum | reverse complement strand
GTTTTTAATGACATTTAAACCTGACGGCACAGAACCAGACTGAATGAAGACAAAATACAGCCCTAAAATGCTCCTTCATGATTCCTAAATAAGTTAAAAGTCCTTTTTAAACCAAAAAGAAGTTAACAGCAAAGATAGTTGGCTTTAAAGAGTCTTTTAAATTAAATCAAAGTTGGTCGGTGCAGGAGTGATCTGTCTGCCACGAGAGTCTTTAAGCACCAATCAGTCCATTAATCCACAGGGAACCAAAAAGGAAAACCAGTTCAAAGAAGAATGATTGATCAACAACAAATCTCTGCTATACCAGGCCCAAAAATCAAAAATTAAAGTGATCTCACTGGATCCAGGGAAGAGTTGATGTCAGGAAGCAGCTCCTTCGTTTTCCTCCGCGTGCAGCAGCACGAGGCTGTTGTTTACCTCCGTTGTCATGACGACCGACATTGAGCCGCTGTATTACTTTAATGAAATCTTTTCAAAGCTTTTTTTTTCCTTTAAAGACCACAGTGGTACATATGTTAGTACAAAATGATGTTTGTGTGGCGTTATAGATGAACATGCACGCACTTTAGCGCAGCACTTTAGCGCAGCTGTGTTATAAGATCCACGCCCACCGTGAGTCTGTAGTCGGGCTAGAGGAAAAGATAAACAAACCCAGTAGAGCAGAGTAGAGTAGAGCCGAACCGAGTCGAGTAGGGCTGGAATTGTATAGTGGAAAAGCGCCACTACTGTCGTGTATTTTCCTATTGATTAGATGAGGCATTGTTCCAGTGTTGGAGAACTATCTTAAAATTTTCACTGTCAAACTAAGGTTGCATGTGTTCGTCAACATCGGAGGCTTTTTTTTTCCATTCTGTGTTATTCATGATGACTCTTCTCAAATATTCACTCACATACTGGCTTAACTTTTCATCGCATGGAAAATTTACCAAGGACAGAAAAAGTAATGCAATTCAATTTACAGGAAATTTTCATGAGTTTCATCTGTAAATACAACTTTGAATTCACATTAATGCTGGAGATCCTGCAAAGGAAACTGGGAGATGCCAAAAGTATGCCCAAATAAAATTCATCCAGGAAGAAAAATATGAAAATTGTATGAATTTCTTTCTCCAGTCACCTGCCCATCATTTTCTGCACAACTCTCCCCTGACAGTCCTTCACCTGCCATCCCATCTCTTCTCTCTTACTCCCTGAATATCTCCTCCTCCATTGAGAGAAAAAAAGACAGGAGAGATAAGATAGAAAAGAGTGTGTGTGTGCATGTGTGTGTGTGTGTGTGAGAGAGAGAGAGCTAAGCACCACTTTTCTGTGCTGTGCCAAAGCTGTGCGTACAAGAAGCAAGACAGCAACAGCTAGAAGGCATGAGGGAAGACCGCAACACACACACACACACATCCAGGTCTATTTTCACTCTCTTTCCTTCTGTCTCCTCTTCAACACATCCCCCACATACACACACCAACACACTCACACAACCACACATGCACAAAGTTATTTTTGGACAGAGCCACAAGAGAGAGAAGGTTGGCAAAAAGAAAAATAAAAAAAAGAAGAGGTTCACGCCGACAAGTTTGACAGGTATAGAGAGAAAGAGAGCACCAAAGAGAAGAATCACAAAGATTTATAGAGTGAGAGTGAGAGACCCAGAGGAAGAAACAGAACTGGAGAAAAGAGAGAGAGAGAGAGAGAGAGAGATGGATGAAAGAGAGCGACGAAAGGAGATGGGGAAATAGGGCAACTGTTATGAATGAGCTGAAAGAATCAAAATGTCAGGGTGTGTGTGTGTCTTTGGAATTCACGTGAACCAATGTGTGATGTTAGGCATCAAGAAATTACCTCAACATCAAACACATGTCTACACACACACACACACACACACACACACACGAACTCAAAGATGCATGTGCAAAAAAGGAAGAGGAAGAAAAACACATTTGTCACACATCACACACATCAAACGTCCTCATCAGAGCCGTGCTAACAGGTGTGCAAGACAGGAGAGTACACACACATCAACATACTCACACAGCAGCATGAAAGGAACAGCCTCACATCCACACACACACACACACACACACACACACACACACACACACACACACACACACTTGCTCTGTGTATTGGAAAAAAAAAAGAAAAAAACCCCACAGATATCCGCCTTTCAACTTTCTGTCATTTCCAGACGTTTTTATTTGGCGTGTGGATGCAGCTCTGCTGTTCGGGGACATGTCTTGTGTCACTTAGTGTGTCAAGATGATGTGTCGTCTTTGATTTATGAGACAAAAACTGGAACGATCTCCCAACACCATGTAGTGAACGCACACTTTATACAGCAGTCGGTAAACAACGCTGTGTTATATCATATCAATAATTGTAGCGTTAATGTATCAGGGTAATCATCTCCCTTTATGGCTCGTTCATTAATAAATCAATGTTATTAGTGAGGTTAGAGGAGATATGACACACATTTGTTCAAAGCAGTGGATGGTGATACATAACTATGAAGCGTGTCACTCACAACTACAGTAAAGATGGAGAGAGAGAGGAATTGTCATGAACAAACTAGTTGGGAAGTTGTGTAAAAACATACATATAAACAGAGTTCAATGATTTGCAAACCCTGTTTAACCTATGTTCAATCGAATACACTATGAAGAAAAGAAATTCATTGTTTTATTTTTTTTTTTGAATATTCACTAATTTTTAATTTGATGCATAAAAACGTTCCTGTGTGACTAGGGTTGTCAAATTTAAGCTCTCGGTTATTGTGACCAAATTATCACAGTTTTCGGTGTTATCGCGCTATTTTTAAAAAATGTCTTCAATAGCACTTATAGACCTAAACAAACTGAAATAGTTCAAAAAAATCTAACAGTGTTGATTATATTTCAAAAATAAAGGGAAAAACTTATCAAATGTGCAATTATTAACATCACAGGAACAAGAGTTCAGCATGTAAACAGCTGTTTTCGCCCGACTGTACCACAGAAACACGTTCTGCAGAGCAGATGGCACCAAACAGGAAAAAGCCTCGAAACAAACAAAGCATCCGATCATTTCAAAATAAAACACCATGTTCCTGCTCCAAACTTGAGCAGAAACTTGAGAATAACTGATGTAAACAGCTGATTTGTCAGGGACATTTCCAGTGGTTGAAATTATACAAATACAAAAATTCAAGCTGTTCTTGTGCATTTTTAGACGCAGGTGCATGAACACATTGTTTTCTGTTTGTTTGCTCAAGTGTCTGCTCAAGTTGAGAGCAGGAACATGGTGTTTTATTTTGAAATGATGGGATCCTTTGTTTGTTTCGAAGCTTTTTCCTGTGTGGTGCGATCTGCTCTGCAGAAACGTGTTTCTGCGGTACAGTCGGGCGAAAACAGAGTCGCAGTGAAACAGTTGTAGCTGCTGTCAGTGTCTCTTGAAGCAGACGCTCAGTGGCGCAGACGCTTTATGCGTGAACTGGGGGTCAGAGGGATGATAAAAGTCCTGAGCGCTGCCGTCTCCTCCTGCCGTCATGATTCAATTTCTAATCCCAATAAATTTTAAACGGAAAGTGTAGGCTACACAGTCGCCTGCGTGGCTAGTTCAGGAGATTCTAATCAAGCTGGGAAACCACGGTTTTTGACATGACGACGGTTACGGTTACCGTCAGCGTTTTTACCAGGGTTTACCATAACACCAGTAACCGTTACATCCCTATGTGTGACATTACCTTTTCTTGCAGTCTTATTTTGCGCTTCATAATGTGCAAAATATGTTCAACGGGGGACAGGTCTGGTCTGCAGGCAGACTAGTTTAGTAGCTGCACTCTTCTACTACAGAGCCACGCTGTTGTAACAGGAGCAGAATGTGTCTTGGTTTCATTGTCTTGCTGAAATAATCAGGGACGTCCCTTATAAAGACTTGGCTTGGATGGCAGCAGATGTTGCTCCAAAACCTGTTTGTACCTTTCAGCATTAATGCTGCCTTCACAGATACTGTCACAGTTACCCATGATGCTATGGGCACTAAAACACCCCCATACCATCACAGCCTTTGTCTCCTCCAGGCTGGACTATTACAATGCACTCCTCATCGGGATCTCTGGCAGGAGCATCCAGAAGCTTCAGTACATCCAGAACAGCGCTGCCAGGATCCTGATGAGGGTGCGCAAGCACGAGCACATCACCCCTGTCCTGAAATCCCTTCACTGGCTCCTGGTTACATACAGAATTGAGTTCAAGGTCTCCCTTCTCACCCACCAGTGCATTTATGGGCATGCCCCCCTATACCTGCGGGAACTCCTTTCCCCCCAGACCTCCTCACACACCCTTCGCTCTGCTGTGGAACGCTCTCCCCGACCATCTGAGGGCCCCACAGACTACAGAAGATTTCAAAAGAAATCTTAAAACTTATCTTTTCAAAAAAGCATTTGGTTAGTTGGCAGTACTGGGCTCTCCATCACTACCCTAGAAAATATTCTTAAAAGGGTTTTTAATGTGTTTTTTAATTGTTTTTAATTGTGTCTTTCTCTGTAGCACTTTGGGATTGTCTAAATGTAAAGTGCAATACAAATAAAATGTATTATTATTATTATTATTATTATTATTATTACAGATGCTGGCTTTTAAGCTTTGTGCTGAGATTAATCTGGATTGTCCTTTTCCTCTTAGGCCTGGAGGACTCCACATCCACGATTCCCAAAAACACGGCGGCAGCATTTTCTATCTGTTGTTGATAGCTGTTACTAGCAGATTTAGTGATGAACTGTTAAGCGTAAAACATCCAAGGGGGTGAATACTTTTTATAGGCACTTTATTCACGTTTCGCACAACATCCCAAGTTCATTGGAATTGATGTTGCAGAGTCTTGGGCTCCATCACAAAAACTAATGTCCCTGTGACTGATTAACAATGAGAAATCATTTTTTAGATGTAATCTTGTGCTCTGAGAACCTGTGACATTGTTTAATCCAGTGGTTTGTTTGTTTTCAAGGAGGAAATATATATAATTCATCAGTCAGTCAGGGTGATAGTTAGATGAATAAATGATGAAAACAACCATCAGATGCAAAAATTACTCCTGGAGTTTGAAAATTATCCTCTGGTTTGACGAGTGCTGGACCCTTAATTTTGCCTTAATTACGCACATTAGTTCGTACCGAAAGTTCATGTTTATGACACCCACTAACACACAGAGAGCTAGGATACAGAGGAAAGACATAAATAAAGCTTAAATTCAGATTAAAATCAACAAAAACATGGACTTTTATGTTGTCACGACTCTTATCTTTCACACACCGACACACACACACACACATTTCCTGACTGACTGGAAGGCACAGACCACTTAAGATAAGTCATGAGTCATTCCTCGATGCTGATATCACCATCACAATTCCCATCAGCCCTCTCCCCTGTGCCCCCCCCCACCCCCCATCGCTCCCTGCTGATCACACCGTGGAAGATAGCTCGCTCTTCATTCCAAATAAAGACGACTTTTGTCTGCATAAAGTGGATTAGTTGTGTTGTATTGCTCTCAGGGGAGCAGATCGCTCTTAAGTGAAGGGTAAAATAACACGGAGACAAAGAATACCCGCTGCTGATAATGATGCTACGAGGGAAGCGTCAAGGAAAAGTGAAAGACATTAAAGATTATTTTAGAAGAAAAACATCCATATTTTTCTTTCTTTCTTTCTTTCCTTTGATTCCTTCTTTATACAGAGGCTTTTTAGATGCAGAGAATTCATCAAGCACACAGTCATTTACTCATCAAAGTGGCATTTATGTTGTTATTTCATTCAGAAGGTCTAAAGCAAAACACCTCAGAAAATGCCTTCAGTTTTTAATAAAAGGCATAGTATATTTTGACACAAAACACTAATCTGGGATACATGTGGGTGGATTCTTTTCCTGATACAACCTCTCACACATTCAAATGAAAGACACAAGCTCACATGCTCAAGGTCGACTGGAGCGTATTGGCATCTCAACAAAGCAGTGAAGGTACATGTGTACTACAATAAAAGTGTATTTAAAGACTTTTTTTCCACAATGACAGTCAAAAGGAACTGGTAAGGGGTCAAGAACTGGATCAAAAACCAGAAACCCATTCCTAATCAGAACCCTAAAAACTTGTGGTCCTAGAAAAGTTATGATCCCGCAGATATCTTGTGGAAGGAGTCCAGGAATATGGAGCTGACAGTCTGCTGTTATGGGTTATTTGATCTCTTTCCAGAGCGAGAGTTTGGTTCCTGTTGCCAACTGTGAGTCAAATTCGTCCCTAGTCAGGATTGGACTCCACCAGAGCTGCTTTTGTCAATGATTCTGTTTGTTATTTTTATGGAGAGGATTTCCAGCTGCAGCCAGAGTCTGATCTTTGGGCTCAGCGTCAGAAAGGGGGTTTGGAGAGGCTTGGAGAAGGGTGTCCAGAGCATAGACTGTATAATGAGTGGACGTAACGACGTTGGCTTAAACTGAAGCCTCCAGCAGATGCTCCGCCCCCTGGTGTCTGGCTGCAGTATAGGTCATAAGCCCCGCCTCCCCATGTATTCCAGATATGAGCCGGGAAAACTTTAAAAAATTACCATACCTCGTAGAAACGTTTCTCTCATCCTTACATTAAAATAGTATGACGATGTCATCTGGCTGCATGGTGTTCGGGTGGTTTTTTTTCTGAGAAGTTAGTTTCTCATTAGTTATTGGACGTTAAAAACCGTGATATAAGTTTCGTTTTACGATAGTTGACAGCTGCCGTTCGTGAGTAGTTTTTATCGGGGATATAAGAAACTTCGGGAAAGAGCCAAAAGGAGACTAAACCTTCTGAAGAAGAAGAAATAAATATTTTTATTTCTCTTGTTTACTCTGCTCCACCGGAAATTCTCTACTGTGCAGACTCTGGCTGCACAATGGCGGATAGAGAAACTGGTTTTTTGGCTTCAAAATCGTAGAACGGTGACAGGCGGAAGCACGCTGTCCATTCTGTATACAGTCATTGGTCCAGAGGAGCCAGATGAGGTGGTGTGAGCATCTGGTGAAGATGCCACCTTGGGAGGTTCTTAGGGCAGGCCCATCTGGGAGGAGACCCCAGGGTACTTCTGGGAACGCCTCAGTAGGGCTGAACGATTTATGTGATCGCTAAAGCTGTGATTTTTCCTGCTCCTGACTGACCCAGGATCTGTTGTATCAGCTGTTTCACACACACCTGTCTTTGAGTGTGAGACTGTTGGGAAAAATCCTTTTTTCCTTGGGATTGTTGAATTTTGTTTTTAATTGTTTTGTATTTTATTTTACTTAACTTGACACAATTAAGATGTGTGATTGGACAATGACTAATGGGGGCGGGCTTTTGCGAAAGGTCAATTGTCAAAGGCTAGCCTCATGGGTCCTAAACCACTAGGCCAAAATAAAACCCTTGGTACCTGGCAGCCTGATCAGGATGTACAGGTCATTATAAAATAGATGGACAGAAGAAAGTGTTTGATTTAGTATAGTATATTTGTTGTGAACAAGTGGAAACGGCTCGTTTTTTGGGTGTTAAACAACAAACTGTGAGCGAGTTCATTCAGAGGACACCTTAGGGGTTTTTCCTTCCACAATGTTACAAAAAAAAAAAAAAAAAGGGAAAACACTGGAGACACAAAAAGAACATTATTTCACAGTGACTGGCTGTCATATTTTGCCTTTAAATTAAAAGGATAAAGAACAAGGACTGAGTTGATTGCGTATCTCTTAGAGCTTCTGTACGCAGTGTTGTCAGGAATCAAAGTTAAGGTTGATTGGAGTGTTGGGACCTTAGGAGCACCCGCCCATGGGGAATATGCGCCGTTTTTAGAGGGGAAATGAAGCAAATCTGAAGCACTTGCTCACCCAGACTCAAACTATCCAATGGATGTTACAGCAGTCACTTGTAGGAATGTCCCAATAAAACCTTTTCACTTCCTACTGATATTTTAGCCTAGAGTACTGGTTGATACCGATATTGATCCAACGAATATCGGGTTGAATATCAAGTCTTTATCAGATACCAGGTTAAAATTGAGGTTAAACCTTATGGTTGGTAACACAGACTGTATAATGAGTGGACGTAACGACGTTTGGCTCAAACTGAAGCTTCCAGCAGATGCCCCGCCCCCTGGTGTCTGGCTGCAGTATAGGTCATAAGCCCCGCCCCCTGGTGTCTGGCTGCAGTATAGGTCATAAGCCCCGCCCCCTGGTGTCTGGCTGCAGTATAGGTCATAAGCCCCGCCCCCTGTTGTCTGGCTGCAGTATAGGTCATAAGCCCCGCCCCCTGTTGTCTGGCTGCAGTGTAGGTCATAAGCCCCGCCCCCTGGTGTCTGGCTGCAGTATAGGTCATAAGCCCCGCCCCCTGGTGTCTGGCTGCAGAATAGGTCATAAGCCCCGCCTCCCCATATATTCCAGATATGAGCCGGGAAAACTTTGAAAAATTACGATACCTCGTAGAAACGTTTCTCTCATCTTAACGCTAAGGTAGTATGATGATGTCATCTGGCTGCATGGTGTTCGGGTGTTTTTTTTTCTGAGAAAGTGGTTTCTCATTAGTTATTGGACGTTAAAAACCGCGATATAAGTTTCATTTTATGATAGTTGACAGCTGCCGTTCGTGAGTAGTTTTTATCGGGGATATAAGAAACTTCGGGAAAGAGCCAAAAGGAGACTAAACCTTCTGAAGAAGAAGAAATAAATATTTTTATTTCTCTTTTTTACTTGGCTCCACCTGAAATTCTCTACTGCGCGGACTCTGGCTGCACAATGGCGGCTAGAGAAACGGGTTTTTTGGCTTCAAAAACGTAGAACGGTGACAGGCGGAAGCACGCTGTCCATTCTATATACAGTCAATGGTTGGTAATGAATGAGTCAGTTAATCTCATACCTACTGTTGCTGACTATACGTCTGTTTGAGCAATATCACTTGATCGAGCCTTTTCTAACATGCCATGCGACAAAATAAATAATAAAAGTATGTGAGATTTGTGCTGTTATCATATCGTTAGTGAAAAGGTTGTATCAAAACACAGAGTCCAATATTTCTCTGGTTCCTTTATTTCACAGGTCATGGAGTCCTCTGGAAAGCTACAGGACCCATAATTTCTCTGAAGACAGGCCTAGAAGCCCTGAAATTAGTGCTCATTTACTCTTTCAATAAAGAATGACAGTTTTTCCTTCGAAATAAGAAGGCATGTCTTCAGCTTCAGCAGCAGGAGGAATTTGGGAGATAATAACAGTGGATGGAACAAATTGGGAAGGGCAAGTGAAGGAGTAGAGGGAATGAATCAATATTCAAGTGAAGTAAAGAAAATCACAGATAAAACTCTGCGTCCTGAGCCAAATCACACAAACCGTATAATACGAGAAAATACGAACACACACATCTGCACACCAACTGGAGAAGCGTCAAGCCAAACAAACGAGCCGCAGAAATCAAATAGATTTCCTTTATCACCTTGCTGGCTCCAGCCACCAGAACATTAACACAATATTTATTGATGCTGCCACCGCTCCTGCTGCTGCCGCTGCATCATGGGAGCAGGGACGGGAGCGCAAAACAGAAGAGAAAGAAGTAATGAATAAATTCTCCTTTTTTCTCTCTCTCTTCTCCGACTCCAGGTTTATTAAAAGATTGATTCGGGGGGCGAGGTAAGGGACTTTAGACGACTGTTTGTTACCTCCTCCACTCAGACTCGGTCGCTCCGACCCCGAGACGGTTGTTCGGTCCTCCTCTCCCTCGTTTTTCCCCTCCTGTCCACCCTCCTCTCCCCCTCCCTCCCTCTGAGAAACAGGGAGAAAGATGGGGGGATTGATGCATCGCTCTTGTCTCCACTGCCATCAGGAGTTCATTAACTCCCGGAGAGGAGGGAGGGATGAAAAGGACGGAAAGACGGAGGAAGAGCCCTCTGCCCTTCACTCCCAGTGACCCCAACAACCACCTCCATGTTTACATACCTGCACCTCCCTCCTCCACTCCTCCGTCACACTCTTTACATCACTCCTTCTGCCTCCTGTGGCCTTATCCTCCTTTCCCATCTTTCATCTACTTGTCATTCCTTACATACCTCCCTTTAAACAAATGATACAGTTGTGCTCATAACTTTACATACCCCGGCAGAATTTATGATTTTTTGGCCTTTTCTCAGAGAATATGAACGATACCACAAAAACCTTTCTGTCACTCATGGTTAGTGGTTGGGTAACGTTGTTTGTTAATAAACAATGTATGTGTGTTATTCCACAAAAAGACAAAAAGAGGGTCTAAAAACGGATTTTTAAAAAGTTCTTTGAAAATGGATAAAAACATATTTCTGAGAGAAGAATTATGTTTTCTAACAGATTTCAGTAGTTGACCAACATTTCAATGTTTTTAGGTTCATTATTTTTTAGTATTTTTAATTTGAGCACCCAAAAATGTCAGGTGGCGCAACCAAATATATGAAAATATATTTATATGTTACTGTTATTTTTTCTGTGTGAAATTATTGGCAAGTATCTCTCAAGTGTCTGTAGTGACTCATACATTTTCATTTTGTGTGTTTCATTTCTTTTATTTGTGAATAAGATAAATAATTTGATGTTAAAATAACATTTCACATTATTACATTGGTTGTTCCACCTGACATGGAAATTGTTCCAGTCACCAATGAAGTGAAAAAACCTTTTTTATCAGTATTTCAGAGAAATCTACAAACTTTTCCACTTGGTCACAAATGTCATTTGGGCTCCTCTGGCTGATGCAGTTTCCTGTTTCCTGTTTTATTCTCTTCCCTTCAAAATAAAAGTCTAATGTTACGGTTGCACCACCCTGACATTTGACAAGGTGAAAATTACAATACATGTGATGAAATACTCAATTCATGATGGAAGGAAATATTGCACTCGGACACAAAAAAGGGGACGTCACGTCATTGACCCATTAACATTCATTTTCAAGATCAGAAAAGTGAGAAAAAGTCAACCTCATCCCCCCTCGGCTCCCCTGCTGTCTTAAACTCATTTTGATTCATCAGATGTTTCAAATATAAACTAAGTGCAAATGAAACACCAGTGCCAGGATGGAGCTCATTTCCATCTTGGATCACCGGGTGTTCAAACAGCAAAAGAAATTCTGACATACTGTTTCGATCTGCTGTTTACTCGCCCTCTCTCATCACTAAAACATACACACCAACTCCTGAAACTCTTCCCATCAGGAGCTCAGGCAGCATCTGTCAGCCCGTCCATCACTGCGCTTACAGCTTTCAGACTCCGCTTTTCAGAGAGTAAGAGTGGGAGGTAACAGGCAGTCAGAGAGGGAACAGTTGTTGTCAGTTTCAGACGTAAGACAAAAAAAGAGAAAATCTGAGGGAGAAAATTTTACTGGAAGACAAATTTCAAACAATCAGTGGAGAAATTTGTACATGACTAATAATACAGTGGATTTCTACCGACCTCATATGCTCTGAAGCTCCTACCATCAGGCTACCCATGGGTCGATGACGTGACGTCCCCTTTATTTGTGTCCGAGTGCAATATTTCCTTCCATCATGAATTGAGTATTTCATCACATGTATTTCTTTATTCTATGAAACCTGTGTTATTTGAACACATCTTTAAACTATTCAAATATAACATGTTTTTTTGTGTTTACCAAGGAGTTTGGGGGTTTTACAGTCCACCACGTTGGCAGGACTGTTCATAGGTGTCATTAATTTCTCTAAAAATTGAATGTCAGTTATTGTAAATGGAAATTAAAAATACAGTGGCATTATTTTATGCTTGAACCTTTTTAAATAAAACATTCTTTGCGAATAAAAAGAATTTTAAAGCTGTTGAGAAATTTAAAAACCTTTTGTCCCGTAATTTTCACCTTGTCAAATGTCAGGGTGGTGCAACCGTAACATTAGACTTTTATTTTAAAGTGAAGAGAATAAAACAGGAAACAGGAAACTGCATCAGCCAGAGGAGCCCAAATGACATTTGTGACCAAGTGGAAAAGTTTGTAGATTTCTCTGAAATACTGATAAAAAAGGTTTTTTCACTTCATTGGTGACTGGAACAATTTCCATGTCAGGTGGTACAACCAATGTAATAATGTGAAATGTTATTTTAACATCAAATTATTTATCTTATTCACAAATAAAAGAAATGAAACACACAAAATGAAAANGTATGAGTCACTACAGACACTTGAGAGATACTTGCCAATAATTTCACACAGAAAAAATAACAGGAACATATAAATATATTTTCATATATTTGGTTGCACCACCTGACATTTTTGGGTGCTCAAATTAAAAATACTAAAAAATAATGAACCTAAAAACTTTGAAATGTTGGTCAACTACTGAAATCTGTTAGAAAACATAATTCTTCACTCAGAAATATGTTTTTATCCATTTTCAAAGAACTTTTTAAAAATAAGTTTTTAGACCCTCTTTTTGTCATTGACCCACATCCTACCAAAGCTAAGACAATGCAACAATGTCCCATCCCAACCCTAAAACACACTGAAGCTCCAAACACTGTCTCCATGGCTCATCAACTTCCCCAAGTATTCTGCAACACCTCAACACCATTTTAGCCTTCACCATTTTAGTTTTGCAGTAAAATTTGGCAGCATAATACGTTAGCTTCAAGTGAGCACTTACTGGAATGCACTTAGTCGACCTTTGGTGCTGGCCTCATTTTCTAACATCAAGAGTTGCCACTTGATAAAAGCAGATCTCATTTCAGTTTTTAAAGTTGTAGTTTTCAGGGTTTTATTCCTTTCTTTGAAGAGGGTAAGAGCATCACAGGTTAGAAATGAACTGTGAGTAAAAGCTATAGCCTCTGCACATTGGGTATGCGGCTTAACCATGAGGTTAAACCAAATAACAGTGTACCTCAGAGAAGGGCTGAACGGTTTTGGAAAAAGATCTAATTGCGATTTTTCTGGCAGATACAGCGATTTCAGTTCGATTCACGATTTTCTTTAAATCAAACTTTAGTGAAATTTTCACAATTAACAGTAACACTTACAAACTTGACAGAAAATTAAATCAAACCAGTGAAACATCAAAAGCTTTTACTCTAATGCGAGGATGAAAATAAAAACTGAAGGTAAGAATTGTTTCCGACTTTGAGATAAAAGGTCAATATTTTAATATGAAAAGTGGAAATTTTGAGAAATAAAGACAAAATTCTGAGACAAAAAGTCAATAACTGTCAGAGTTTAAGAAATCAGTTTAACATTATGTGAAAAAAAAGTCCAAACTTTCTCATTAAAGGTCAAAATTTTAAGATGACTAAAGTCTATGTTTTGAAATAAAGGCAGTGTTTGAGATTGAAAAAAGTTTAAATTTTGGTATAAAAAGTCAAAACTCTAAGATTTGAGTCAAAATTATACGAAATAAATACAAAACCATAGGATAAAAGGTAAAAAAAAAAAAATTAAAAGAAGATTTTTAGATAAATAGTCGAATTTTGACTGATCTTAAATCCCCAAGTCTAACATCTATTCTTGTTATTTCTAAACCGGACTTTTTAAATGGTATTTTTAGTTATAAAATTGAAAAACAAAAAGAGCTATCTTTGACTATTAACTTTTAAAAATAATGTAGTGCAAAATATTATTAATTGTGTCGAGTTGAATAAAATAAAATACAAAACAATTAAAACAAAATTCAACAATCCTGAGGAAAAAAAGGATTTTTCCCAACAGTCTCACACTCAAAGACACGTGTGTGTGAAACAGCTGATATAACAGATCCTGGGTCAGTCAGGAGCAAAAAACTTTTCAAACTTTTTAGTGTCTTTACCATCAGCAATAAACAACTTCCAATCAAGACTGAGTCAGTAGCCTCTTTTAAATCGCTTCTTAAAACATATTTTTATCAGAGAGCCTTCCCTGATTTTAGCTGAGGCCTTTTATTTTCTTTTATTCTTGTGTTTTCTTGTGTTTTCCTGCCTGCTCTGATGACTGACTTTACATGAACCGTTTTTCTCAGAGCACTGTTGCTTTTATTGCCTGTAAAGCACTTTGTAACTTTGCGTCTGAAAAGTGCTATACAAATAAAGTTTATTATTATTATTATTATTATTATTATTATTATTACTTCCATTTCAGTCAATCTATCATCATTTATCAAAGATAAATAACAGAGGACAAAATATCTTCAAATGAGAAACTTTTATGCTGACTGAAAACTTAAAGTGTCCATGAAATACATCAGAACCCTTTTTCATAAACTCTTTACAGCAACTCATGCAGATGGTTTGTTGTGGTTTATGTTTTCTTTCCTGAGGGGAAATAAACACACTAAGCATAAAGGAACCGAAACGTTAACCCGGTGAGATATGAACTAATAATATCACAGCCGACTCTGTGGTAACAACAACACGAGCTTCACGGTGAACTATGACAAAAACTGGATCATTAATTTTATCTGAGAAACCATCTGCTGCTCCAGAGCCTTCACTGCTCTTATTCAGTCATCGAGGGACACGTTCTGCAGGATGAAGACTTACGAGGTACGTTCCAATTACTCCGGAAAAAAAAAAAAAAAACAACTCTGTGTGAAATATGTGCACCACCTCCTGCCTCACAAGTGATGTGTGCAGGTGTGCAGACTCTGCAATTATCCTTTACTAACAAGGCAGAGTCACAGAGGCACAGAGGGGAGAAATGTCAGAACTGAAATACTCCCTCTCCCCTTGAAGTCTGACGTCACCCCCTGCCCACTGAACAGCAGGTTAGCAGGGGCACACACACACACACACACACACACACTCATAGGCACACATACACAACCAAGAACCTACTAATGAGGCTCCAGGCCACAGCAGGGTCATCCACTGAGAACAAACACTGACAAAAGGCACATGGGCTAATGCATACAAACATGCCTGCAGCCTCTAATCCACCACATGGCTGGTTTCATGTTACCAAACTTGTCAGACATGCACATGAGGAAACCGGAATGACACTGCACACTCACAACACAACATGAGCCCACAATTAGTGCACAATAGGATTAGCCCCAGATCATTTAAGTCATGTTAATCAGTTAATATTTGACTAAACTGATTAAACTGTTGTGATTTTACTAAATGATCACAGCGACACCAACGATAGGCTTCAAATTCCCACTGAACACTTCATCCATGCATCGTTTTTATTAGTCAAACCTGCAGTCTGTTAATCACATTCACCAACACTTTGCATTTGTGTTGAGGGACAGAAGTTGCTAAAAGCTGAACAGGTCAGCATTGTTGTGTAGTAGTTTTGCACAATATTATCAGTCCATTATCGGTTACATTACCGGAATTGGCCAATATTGGTTTAAAGGGAACCCCGACTGTAAGGACTAACAGGCATGAATCTGCTTTAATGTTTGTCTCAAACTAGAATTTGTTGTTCAAAGACATAACAAATTGGTTTTTCTTTAAAAAAGATACAGTTTGAAACACAGTTTCTATCCTTCAGGCGCAGCCGTTGTTTTACTGCCGCAATGCATTCTGGGTTGATGACGTAGATTGGTTGCTTGGTGCCGAGCATCTGGATTTGGCCGTTTCCTCACTACTAGTCGCCGTAAGTCACGAGGTTTGAGGAGGGAAAAAAACATAATAATGCCACATGTGGCTGCTTTTGGGTGCACTTTTCAGTCCAAAGGAAACAAGGAGACTGATGTTAGTCTGCACAGCTTCCCAAAAGACAAGAAAAGAAGGAAGTTGTGGGAAATCGCTTGTGGGCGTAAACAACTTCCCATGGAGCCGCGGCTATGTTCTGGCCACTTCTCCCCAGAAGCATTTGCTGCATTTAGCCAGCCCATGCTGATGAAAGAGCTGACAGGTGTGGGTCATTATAAACGGAGACTAAAGCCAAATGCTGTGCCGACTATTTTCCAACACAAACCCACAAAACTTCCTCTGGAAACCACTGAAGTCCGCTCCAGGACTTATATGATCCTGTATGAGATTGAGCCCGGTGCAACCATATGACGTCACTACCCAGACGTTATTGCGGCGTAAACAACAATGGCGGCCTACAGGGGGAAAATATTTTTTCAAATTTTATACAAACTAAGATATTTTGAGAGATTTTATAATCGTTCTTATGTAGCTGGTAAAAACACTGATCATTTAGGAAAATGACGTTCTGGTAGCCAGGGTAACTTTTAAGAATGATATCTGCAGATAGAAGATAATGGACAGCTGCTAACTTGATTAAATAAAATTAGGGTATGTAGCTAATAACTGTAAGCCAATTTGAATACAGAAAAGAGCTAATGATCTCTGCGAACAGGTGTGGGGAACAATATATCATGAGTTGTAAAATATCAGTATGCTGGACATTGGCCAAAAATCCAATATTTTGTATCCACAGCAGCAGTTATACCGTAGTGATGTGTTCAAACATGAGAGTCTTTCACTAAAATGAAGAGCCAGGTTATGTTTGCTCTGCTTGGTTGGAGTTGGTAGATGAGCACTGGTAGGACATAACCAGAATTCACTACTGTCACATGTTACAGACATGTCTTAGAGCACCGAAATGAAACAAATGAAAATTGCTCTCTCACAAGAGATTCACATTCAATACATTCAACATTAATATACATCTCCTAATGTAGTAAAAAAAAACAATGTGGAACACATAGCACTAGCTTGATGCTGTCATATATGGGATATTGCATTGAAATGTTAACGGTTAGCTTACATTGATATAACTACAGTTTTCAACTTTCATCACACAAACATATCACAATAACTTTTTGTAAACAACACTGAAAACTCCAAATGTGAAAATACTAACAATGTTTTCTGAGCAGGCTCATGGCTGCTTTTGGCAAAGCTACGGCAAGCTCAAGGTTCCAAACAACTCAAAGTATTCTTCGGTGGCCTACTTCAGTCAATGACATACAACAAAACAATAAGACATCACATTAAGTGCAATTTTTACTTATTTGTATTTATTTACTTTCAGAGACGTTTAAGTCCATTGACCAATTTCATGTTTATTTACTTATAAACTCCAAAAATGTTTTGGACACAGAAATCCTGCAAAGCTACTTTTTACAGGAGGAACTGATAAGAGAATCCAAAGAGCAGGGGTTCCCAAATTTTTCAGCCCGTGACCCCCAAAACAAAGGTGGCAGAGACCAGTGACCCCCACTATCCCCAGAGGTGACTGAAGCACAAGAAAACGTGTGTGTAGGACACATGCACTACTAAGCGTATCCAAACATGGGCGTAATGACAACACAAAAAAAAACAACAGCCTGAAAACCATGTTAGGATTTTACATGTAACAGTTTAATATAAAATAAAAGCAGAATATGTCAAAGTTATTTCTCTGGAATTTGTGAACAAACATTGTTGCAGTTGTGTGTAAACTCAGTTTTGGCACAATTCTTTCATTTCCACATTAGAATAAGACTAATTCAGTTTAAGTAATAGTCATAAACTGTAGCTCTGCGTAAACATGAACATTGTTGCAGTGCAAGTTAACTTTTTGGGATATATGTTTCAGTGTTTACCTCACCTGATGAAATGGATGGGCACTATGCGTGGAGCACAGCAAGTCCATTCTGGGTTTAATCATCCTCCACGTTCACACAATGTATATATTTATTTTTAATAAATGTCAGGGCCAAAAAAGTCTTTTCACACAGGTATGTTGAGCTAAACAGCGTTAGTACATTAGTTGTGGTCTGGGATAGCTGTGGATATCCCCTCTAAACTGAAATCAACTCGTGACCCCCCTCCAACGTCTCGCGACCCCCCTAGGGGTCCCGAACCCCACTTTGGGAACCCCTGCCATAGAGAATCTCGTAAATAAGCAGAATCGATAAGAGCGTTGGTATCAGTTAAGTCTTATCAATACCCATCCCTGGTTACGTCTTCATGAAACTTCACACAGAAATCAAAACACCATCACTCACACACGTACACTTAAGTCCTCAGCTACAGTAATGCTCTTGTGGCCGACGTGCTGGTTAGTTGGTTAGTAAGCAGAGCAAAGCTCAGCAGAGAGCCAGTGAAATGACAGCCAGTCAACCAGCCTGCAGGCATCCACACACACACAAACACACACACACACACACACACACACACACATCAAAATCCTTCAGCTCAGTTGGCTCCCATCCTTCTGATCTGACAAATTTCTCTGAATCTCACAGACACTTTTTTCCCTGCAGACATCTTTAGTAAAGTGTGTAAATTACACATAAGGAAGCAGTGTGTACATGTGTTGTGTACACGCATGTTCATGTGTCAGAGTTAGGGACTCAGTGTACAGTTAACTTGACGTCAGCACTCCATTCATGAACAACACCCCTCCTCCTCCTCCCCCTCCTCCTCCTCCTCACTCGTAGCTGCTAATGCGATACAACGCATCACGTGGGGGTCCTTACCCCCTTTTTCAGCCAATCAGAGCTCAGCGCTTAACGCAGCAGACACAAATACACTCACACACACACACTAGACTACACACGTGTGCATATGTACACATGTGAGACTTCAAAAGGTCTCCAGCTTGGGTTTCACATGACACATGGAAACACGGAAACACACTCTCTCCGGCTGCGCTCCTGAGGAAATGCAGATGATGTGATGGATGATGGAGGGAAAATGGATGTAGGTAAACAAATATGATTGGCTGGAACATTGTGGTCCCAAAAAAAATGAATGAATGAATGAATGAATGGATGCTCACTTGCCTGGTAAATAACCACTGTCTCTAGGCAGGGGAAGGCAAGCCTCCAGGGAGGGAGAGAGGGAGCGGAGAGAGAGAGAACAAGATAGCACTGTATCAGGGAAGATATGGAGAACAGAGAGGGGGAGATAGAGCGATGGAGGGAGAGTTGTTATGCCCCCACACACCATGACTCATCTCCAGCAGGAGGAGGGCTGTGTATGTGCATGTGTTTATGTGTGTATATTTGAGAGAGTTTCAGGAGTGCGGTATCTGCTGATGATGTGAGTGTGATGGTTGGGGGTTTGGAGGGAGGGGGGGTGGGGGGGGGGGGTTACTGTCACAACTGGGAACATTTAACAAGCCCCCAGACAATCCCAGCTTAATTGATTCAAGGCTGGAGCCAGTGCAGCCTCACATGTGCCATCGAAAAAATAAATAAATACAAAAATGTGCCATTCAGCATTAATAGGGCAGGGATAATATTCTTTGGGGCTTCTCAGGGCAATTATGAAGAAAAGGTGGCAACGGCACACCACTGAAAATCACACCAGAGACAAATGCCCCACTTCCACCCCATTAATCCTGCCCACATGTGACTCAGCTACTGCAGTTCTGTTGTTATTGTTGTTTCCAGGTGAGCATGCAACACACAGCTCTGACTTCATGTAGGTAAACAACAGCCACTCCCCCCTCCTCTCTCCTCTCTCTTCTCTTGCTCTCTTCTCTTCCTCTCTCCTCTCCTTCCCTCAAAGCCAAGAGGAGGAGGAAGAGGAGGGTTGCTCTAATTCGTTGATGTGTGCTTGCGTGCTCAGCCTTCCTAAAAATCCAGCTTCCCTCTGCTTCCCTTTCCCCCTCATTTACTCAGCAGTGAAGAAACCTGCAGCTCCTCCTGGAGGGGGGGGGCTCTGAGCGCTTGGTGGCACCATCCTGCTGCTCTCAACGCATCAAATGCATGAGTATAAACGCAAAACAGTGCGTGCGTTTCTATTTGGCTGCAAGTCACTGCTCGCATTCCTCGCTACGCTGCAGAAAATGACCCAATTTGTTGCAATTACCAGCAAAAAAAATAACCCCACTTACTTGGACTCTTTCCAAGTACCAGCTCGCGCACTTTGATTCCCACCAGGGGCACGTTCACGTTACGTTTTGCAGCACAACATGGCCAAGTTTACCCGGTTGGTTTCAGGCGTGTACATGCGTGCGTGCATGCACAAGCTGGGGGTTATTAGCCTTTCTTTCACTGCGACACATACACATAACACACACACACACCCTCCTCTCTTCCTTCCTGCCTTGACCCACATGCACCGCTCAGCAAGCCGCTGACTGTGACTGACAAGCCCGCTGCAAAGTGCGTACAGAGCCGCTGCTGGTGCTGGTGGTGCTGGTGCTCCTGCTCCTGTTAGCCTAGCAGTGGTAGCCCTTAAAGCAGCAAAGTGGACTTGGATTGTCCTGCAAACACTCCCACTTTTACATTATTTTTGCCTCTTCAATGCAAATTTGCGGTTTTATTTTTATTATTATTATCATTTACCTTGATTGCAGTCAGCTTTGGGTGCAGATACGTCCTCAATCCTGGACGGTGCGCAATTCCCAGAGATTAGGAGATCATTGGGAGCCAGGCACATGTAGTTTTTACAGTGCACTAGTTCACTGTGCCCACTCGGTGCCTCGCAGTGCAGCTACCGACTCTTCTGGATCCACGTTGGGTGACAGGACCGTCCTTTCCCCTCCCTTCCCTTCCTTTCCACTCGCGGTGCGTGTTGACAGCGCGTCACTCCGGTAAAAACAGAGTCAGATATCCCGAATAAAATCCCCCCCAGTAGAAAAAAAAAAAAAAAAAAAAGCGTCTGCTGTGTGAAGTTGCAGCCGTTCTAAGTCAGGAACAAACCCAAACAGTGCCGCTGCTGTTCACGGTGTAAGCAGGCTGCGAGGTGCGCACCACACACCGCTCAGAGGAAAAGAGCATGTCGCATTTTGCAAAAGCTGCCCAAACGTGGTGTCAAAAATCCGCCTCACCAGTGCCAGTGGTGAGGAAAAGGGGGCACGAAGAAGCAGCAGGAGGAGGTGGAGGAAGAGGGGTGAGGGATAAAAAGAGAAAAAAGGATGCCTTATATCCAAACGATGAGTCAGAAAAAGATTGCAAGCCAGTTTCGCAATGTCCCTCCTTCAAAAATAAAACCTCCAGCTCTCCTCGGCTTCACTTCCACTCCTTTACCCGGCGCGTTACAGTAACATGCACACAGCTCTGCACTCATGCACATGCGGGTCTTCTCCGGCTGCGTCTCCTCCTCAACACCTCCGGGGGAAAAAATAGACAACACAGAGAAAAATCAGCTTTTATCATCAGCTTGAAAACTCTTTTGGCGCCATATTTATGGCGTACTTTCAATTCACTGTTACCGCAAGCAGCACTTCCTACTCTGAGAAATGCAAGATGACTGCGCCTCTGAGAGGAGAGGACGGGGATTGAACTTCAGCCGACAAATTTGACTGGCTGGGGCTCAGGCTCAAATTTAAAGGAAACTCTGGAAATTTGTAGAGAAACAGTGATTGATGTCAACCAATCAGATCTGCGGAATAAATATTCATGCCAATATTTTCCTCCTAGATGCACAATTACTGTTAAAAGTCAGTTTTTTTTTTCTTATATTTACAGGGGCGGATCTAGAAAAACATTTGGACGAGGGGGTGGGGTAATTGTTAAGTGGTGGCAATATTGCAGAAGTGTGCTGGATTAATTTAAATAATAGGAAATAAGAAAACTTATGGTGTTACTCAGACCATGTAATTAAGTTAATTAAGTTTATTAAGTTTATTTCTACATTTATTTATTTGTTTAATTTAATTTAATTTTTTGCAAAACGGGTAGGCAAAATAAGCACAAGCTTCAGCCTACACCCTTTCGATTAGCTTCAACCATTATGTGAAATTTGGATCTATGATATATTTGTTGAACGTGGTCTTTAAATGCTAATCGAATAAACTGAACTGAACATGAAAAGAACATTAAATAAGGGTGACCATATTCTGAAAACCCCAAAAATAGGACCCTGTACCAATAACAAAAAGTAGCTTCATACATTTATTTAAAACGTTCCCTTTATATCTGATGTGAAAAATGTGTAAAATGACAATATAAATAACGCTTTGAAGCCAATTTCTACCAGTTAAAAATATCACAATGAAAACTGACTTTGTTGAGTTTTTGCATGCTTTGGCTCCACTGAGGGCAGATGATAATGTTTTGATCAGCCAAAGGAGCAGATTAGTGTGGTTTGCCAACCAGGATGGCAGTTCAGCAGCAGTTTTGGGTCCCAATGCAACACTTCAGCATGTGTTGGCTCTTTAGAGGGAATATCCACAGCTATCCCAGACCACAACTAAGGTACTAACGCCGTTTGGCTCAACATACCTGTGTGAAAAGACTTTCTTGGCCCTGACATTTATTAAAAATAAATATATATCTTGTGTGAACGTGGAGGATAATCTCCGAGTGGCTGTCTCCAAAATTAAACCCAGAAAGAACTTGCTGTGCTCCATAGTGCCCATCCATTTCATTAGGTGAGATAAACACTGAAACATATATCCCAAAAAGTTAACTTGCACTGCAACAATGTTCACGTTTACTCAGAGCTACTGTTTATGATTATTACTTGAACTGAATTATTCTTGTTCTAATGTGGAAATGAAAGTATTGAACCAAAATTGAGTTTGCACACGACTGCAACAATGTTGTTCACAAATTACAGAGAAATAACTTTGACATATTCTGCTTTTCTTTCATATTAAACTGTTACATGTAAAATCATATCATGGTTTTCAGGCTGCTGTTCTTTTTTGTGTTGTCATAATGCCCATGTTTGGATACCCTTATTATATACCCGCGCATTTTTCCTTATGCTTCAGTCACCTCTGGGGATAGTGGGGGTCACCAGTCTCTGCCACTTTTGTTTTGGGGGTCACGAGCTGAAAAGTTTGGGAACCCCTGCTTTAGAGGACACTTAAGCACACGTTTTTGTGTCTAAGAGGGCACTTTTGAGTGTGTTTTGCCTCCCAGGAAGACAGTTTATCGTGTTTTAACCATCCAAAGGGGTAGCTCAGAGTGGTTTTCCAATCAGATGGGAACTTTAGCAATTATTTTTGCTCCAAATAAGGCAGTTAAGTGGAAGTTTAGCTTTAAGAGAGGTACATATTTTAGGTCCCAATTGGGCTATTTGGCAAATTTTGGCTCCAAAGAGAGCACTTTGATATGCCTTTTGCTCTCTAAATGACCAGTTTGGCATTTATTTTGCAGCTTAGTGCAAATTTGACACTCTGACATGCATTTGAGATCCCAAGACGACACTTTAGCGCACGATTTTTAACAACTGGGCTATGAGGGGAGCAAGCTGCACTTGTTAGTATAAGTTTAGCTTGATGTTAGAAGTGTTAGAATTACTTTGGTTTACTTGACCATGGCATGTAATTAAGATTATTACAATTAATATATGATTTTTTTCTTTTCTTTTCTTTTTTTTGCATACAAATTGAGGGTAATAAGTACTGCCCAAAACAGAAATCTAGGTATCACAAACATTAGAGGAGAGAAAAATTAGAACATCTCTAAAAAACAAAATTTCTAAAACATAAAATTATCTCCCATTTCTCGTCGGTGGCATGTAACTGGACCAATTCCAACCTCATCCACAGCTGCCAAATTCATACCACTTGTGAGTTTTGATTGAAACTGCTCGTTCAGTTTTAATCTTTGTATTTTTAAAGGCACTGATTAATTCTCAGCATCACCGAGAACTGCTGTCAAAATAATTGGCAGGCGCAGCTTGGGCTCAAAGTGAAAGCCTGTCGTTGCACTTTACTGTAAGTGATAATATCTCTCCACCAGTGATTGATCCGCTCGCAGTGATCCAAAGGGAACGGTTGGCAAGTAAATTACCTTCCTTCACATTTTCTCTAAAATCTATATTTAAAGGGGAGGAGGGTGTTTGATCAATGTGTAATCTACTCCCATCCAGTGTCTCTAAATCACTGTCCTCTGCCTGTTATCAGGCAACTGTGACGTTTTCTTTAAGTGTCTTTACACTTCTTCTCACATTAAATATCTGGCATCTTCAGTGGAAATTGAGCATTTGCAGATTTTCGGTCTCTCTTTTTGGACTCAAAAAAGTGTGTTCAATACATGGAGCCTAAAGAGCCCAGAAGGCAAACCAGAATTAAGGTCATTGAGATGAACAAATGGGACAATCCTACTTATATGACACACACACTAACCCACACACACACACAAAGACCTGCTGTGCATTGGCAAGTCTTTCAGGTGCACAATCAGCTGTATCAGGTGTCGCTCAGAAAGTGAAGGAGGGGGAGTGAGAGGGGTAAAGAGGGTGTGATGCTGTTTTGCACAAAGTGAAATGAGGCGCTGAAGGACACAGAGGGGGGAAACTCTTTGGCTCACATTCAAATGCAACAGCAGCATCCCACACTTCCTCCTCTTTCCTCTGTTCCCTTCACATTTAGCAGGTATACGCATCAGCGTCCCCGGAGGAAACAGCCCGTGACCCTTTCCACAGCCTGTTTTTATCTGAGCTAATGTCACTTTCTGTGAGACGAGAATCGAGCTTTGTTTTTTTTAGGAGGCAGATCCTCACAGATCTGGGTCAAATAGTGGTTTTGGTTTATTTAATCTGCTGGGTGCACCAGATGGGTGGGGTTCACAGCTGCAGAGCGTTTCTGGTTGTTATGATGCTTTTGCTTAAGGTGTTTCATGCAGCGCATCATTAAATCATTATTGTGTTTCTGCTGCAATACTGCTGCTTTTCACAACTGCTACTTACTTGGTGTTTTTGAAAAGCAGAAAATCATGTGTTGTTGCTTAGGTTATAAAAGATGCATCCTTCAGAGGCTGAAGCAAAATGAGGATTTTCTGTTTGTATCATCAAACCTTTAGCTTCACCTCACACAGTGCAGCTAACCACAGCGAGTTAAACCCAGTCATCCAATAACTTAACCCAGTGGTTCCTGAACTTCACTCATCGTTCTGCACCACTAACAAAGCAAAACAAAGTCTTTAAAGGACTGTAAAGTTAGAAAATAAATCTGACATTGAATACACAACAAATGCTGCAACTGTTCAAACCAGGATAAACAAAAACTTCATCATAAAACACAGTTTTATAAACATTCTTTTATGGGAGATGTTTGCAGAGCATGTTTTAATTATCTTACTGCTGTTTTTACTCCATTTTAACGCTGACTTTTCGTTTGACAGTTTCAATATCAGGGTCTTAAATTGGCTGTGAGCAGGATTAGGGCTGAACGGTTTCAGAAAAAGATCTAATTGCGATTTTTCTGGCAGATACAGCGATTCCAGTTCGATTCACGATTTTCTTTAAATCATACTTTAGTGAAATTTTCACAATTTAAAGTCAATTTACAAACTTGACAGAAAATTACATCAAGATTTCATCACATGTATTTCTTTATTCTATGAAACCTGTGTTATTTGAACACATCTTTAAACTGTTAAAATATAACATGTTTTTTTGTGTTTTGGTTCCTCAAACCCCCAAAATGTCAGGTGGTGCAACCGTCCTGACAAGTATCCACTGTAATTAAACTCTAAAAATTGAATGTCAGTTATTGTAAATGGAAATTAAAAATACAGTGGCATTATTTTATGCTTGAACCTTTTTTAAATAAAACATTCTTTGCAAATGAAAAGAATTTTAAAGATGTTGAGAAATGTAAAAAACTTTTGTCCCGTAATTTTCACCTTGTCAAATGTCAGGGTGGTGCAACCGTAACATTAGACTTTTATTTTAAAGTGAAGAGAATAAAACAGGAAACAGGAAACTGCATCAGCCAGAGGAGCCCAAATGACATTTGTGACCAAGTGGGAAAGTTTGTAGATTTCTCTGAAATACTGATAAAAAAGGTTTTTTCACTTCATTGGTGACTGGAACAATTTCCATGTCAGGTGGTACAACCAATGTAATAATGTGAAATGTTATTTTAACATCAAATTATTTATCTTATTCACAAATAAAAGAAATGAAACACACAAAATGAAAATGTATGAGTCACTACAGACACTTGAGAGATACTTGCCAATAATTTTACACAGAAAAAATAACAGGAACATATAAATATATTTTCATATATTTGGTTGAGCCACCTGACATTTTTGGATGCTCAAATTAAAAATACTAAAAAATAATGAACCTAAAAACTTTGAAATGTCTTTCCACTTTCAAAGAACTTTTTAAAAATACTTTTTTAGACCCTCTTTTTGTCATTGACCCATGGACAAATAGTCAACAATATTCTCTAACAAGCATCACCAGAAGCAAAGACAGCACAGTGGAGTGAATAAAGCATAACAATTACTTCTGTCACTGTGGCATGATGCATTATGGGTTGTATGTTCGTGAGACTGAAAACAGACAACTCCTTAAAGCGTGTCTGCTCTTTATTATTTGATTTAGACAAAGGCAGCTGCACAACTGTGACAGAAATTACAACAATAAAATAAAATCTTTATTCCCCTTGTTCCGGTTAGTATCTAAAGCCTGGTTGTGTTCGTGCATCTGACTGGAGAGAGTCCCACACTGTATCATGGCCCAAATATCCATGTCAGCTTCAATTAGGCCAATAGATGAGTGTATATCCTGATTCTTTTAACAATGGGTCAGGATTCAGGACCTGAAATAGCTGGCAGGCCCTGCTGCTCCAGCATCCCGACATGTCAAGAGCACTAGCTTTAATTAGTCTTGGTCCCAGGGTGGCACACTACATTTATCACTTTGGTCCCAGGCCTCAAATTTTAAGTGAACCCTTCTCTATGGAGAGATAAAGTCAGTGCAATGTCAAGTGGCTGCTGTAAAAAGTCCTACCCTGAACTAGAGATGCTTTTTACTAAGGTTTAAGGTATACTCTTGTTTTTATGAGAAAAAAATAAGATCTTTTGTTGCATCAAATATTGCCTGTTGCATCCAGCTTTCATCCTATGTGACTTAAATTAATCCTGTTCTAATTGTGTACATTTAGTTTCTGTTAGGTGCTTGGCGAAAACCTAAGTACATCTGGTAACGTTGCACAAAAATTTGTCATGGGCAACTTTCATAAAGCTACAACTCTGCAGAAACTCAACAACTCTTACAGCTAATGTGTTTAAATGTATTTAGCATTGTAGGGTTTAAGGTGTAAGTTAACCTCTACCAACGATGAAACAACGGCAGAAGGATGTAGATCAGGGATGTCCAAACTAAGGCCCGGGGGCCAATTGTGGCCCGTCGTCTACTTTCTTGCGGCCCCCAGCGTTCATCTTACAATGTATTAATTTTGTCACTTGAATTAATCATGTTCTAATTCTATACATTTACAGTCTCTGTCAAGTGCTTGAAAACAACCTTAACATATCTGGTAACATCTCACAAAGATTTGGACAGTGCATAGGCTGGTTTTGTGAAGCTAAAGTTTGATGCAATCTGCAAAAACTTAAAAACTCTTACAGCTGACATGTTTAAATAACATTTGGAAAAATGCAAAAATGTGCTTTGTGAGCATGAGGATTAAAAAAATCATACATGAGAGGACGAGACTGAATTTAAGTTATGAAATGGTAAAGAAAAGACAAGAGTTGATGCATAAAATGGTTCAGAATGCAGCATCTAAGATATTTGGGGTTAAATCATTTTTTATAATTGCCTTATAAACAAAACAATAAAATCTAGATCCTATTCTTGCCATAAAAAATTATGACATACTTTTTCCAGGTTAGGGTTTATTTCATGGGTCTGCAATTATAAGTATGTTTGACTTGACAATTTTTTGTTTGTTTATTTGTTTTTGTCTGAAATTATTTAAAAGAAGCAGCTCTCAAATAGAGCACTCATTTGTTATTTTCATTGTTAATAAAAATGTCAGTAAGAGCTGATGGCCCTTGGTCATTTACAGAGTGTCTAATATGGCCCTTTTGGAAAAAAGTTTGGACACCCCTGATGTAGATGAAGAAGGCAGACATCAAAAACACACAGGAGTCAGCAAATTCCAGATCTCTGGTCTTAGTTTTTACTTTTCACATGCAAAAAACACACAATCCACAGATGCAGCCTTCAGCAGAACAAAACACTTGGAGCCTCTCACACACCCTCTGCAGGTGCAGCAGATCCTTAATTAAAGCTGCACCAGCAGAAGAGACACACCCTGCCCCACCTCTCCTGGCCTCTGCCCCAAGACTCCTCCCACACCACTTAGCACTAAGTAAATTTACAAATAAACAATATTTACAACACAAGGCAAATGACTGATACTAATACAGAGCAAAGAAAATACCTAAGGAACTGAAAACAACCTAAACAACCTCAAACTTAACAAAAGATTCCGAGACTAGTTATAGGATTTTTTCATAAATAAAGGACACCAAAACAAAAACAAACTGTCTATATTTATCAGTCACTGTGCAGCTCGTGTACCTCAGTGAGGGGGATGCTGACCAGCTCCCTCACGAGCATGATGCAAAAAATTTGCTTTGTGAATGTTGAGAGTTGAAAAAACATGTAAGAGAAAATTAAAGTTATAAAATGCAGAAGAGAAGACATAAGTCAATGCATAAAATGGTTCAGAATGCAGGATCAGAGATATATGGGGCTAAATGTTTTTTTAAACAGTCTTTGAAACAATAATGATAAAGTCCGGACCCTGATCCCGCCAAAAAAAAAGAACATGACATGATTTTCCCAGGTTAGGATTCGTCTCATAAGACTGCAATAACAGAATAAGTATATGTTTGACAAAACTAAGAGACAATTTTTAAGCTCAAGGGAGGGTACTAAGGCAAGTTTCTCACTTCGAACAGAGGCAAGTTCAGTATGTTTGCTTCCTGAAGGATACTTTATCATGTTTTGGCTCCTAAAGGCTGGGTTGGGCGCAGTCACACTGGCCATTCAAACTGTGCTGTACTCAAGCACATTTCACCCCCCTGCAGTGCTGCTCTCCCACAGGACATTATGACGAGGGGTCACACTACGCCAACATGAACCAGACTTCAGCACAGTTGCTGGCCCATGCACGGCTGCTGACATCACTTTAAAGGGTCTGTGTGCAAGACGTGGTTTCATCAGAGTCAACAGATTAGAGGACATGGAGAGCATTGTCAAAACTGTTTAAAATGACTGTTGAGGGAAGCGATCATATGTCATGCATCATGTACACGCGCCACGCACTTGGGTTCATGCACAAAGTGAACTGCACCAAAGTCCACACTGCAAAAACTGAAATCTAAGCAAGTCATTGTCTTATTTTTTAGCAAACTTGTCTTACTATTCTTCATTTGAGCCACATTTACTAGACAAGGTCATAAAAATGTCTCATTTCAAGTTTTTTAAAGACAAAAATAAGGCATCAATTGCTTGTAACAAGTCAAAAAAATCTGCCAATGGGATAAGATAAAAGATTCTTGTTTTAAGACATCTTACTGATTTCAAGAAACTTCCCGGGCGAATTCGTCTTATCCCATTGGCTGATTTTTTTGACTTCTTACAAGCAATTTACACCTCATTTTTGTCTTAAAAAAACTTGAAATAAGACATTTTTATGACCTGGTCTGGTGAATGTGGCTCAAATTAAGAACAATAAGACAATGTTTACTACAAATAAGACAGAATGACTTGCTTAGATTTCCGTTTTTGCAGTGTACCTCTGCCAACTGTGCTGAAGCCGGGGAAGTAGGCCAGTGCTTGAGCACAGTTTACTTGCGGTCACACTGGCCAAACATTCCAGAGGGCCCCCAAGTGTACTGTGGCTACCATAGGGGCACTTTGACACATGTTTTGGTTTCCAAAAAAGTCCTGTAGCACATGTTCAGCATCACTGAAGGCACTTTAGGGCACATTTTGTCAACAAAGAGGTCACTTTACAGGCATTTTTCAACAATTGCTCCCCTCCTACTTGTAAATTTGAACAGAGCATACACTATATACAAATAGGTTATAATCTTACATATATATTTAGAGATATATATATAATGAGTTCACCCTACAGACTGATGTAGTGTGACAGTGCATTTGATACGACCCTTGGTTTGTGTACAATATGAATCAAGGGGGATTAGTGGGATACAGGCTATAGGCTAAAACACAGGGTATATGCTAAAACACAGGCTTAAGGCTAAAACACAGGCTATAGGCTAAAACACAGGCTATATGCTAAAACACAGGCTATATGCTAAAACACAGGCTTAAGGCTAAAACACAGGCTATAGGCTAAAACACAGGCTAAAGGCTAAAACACAGGCTATAGGCTAAAACACAGGCTATAGGCTAAAACACAGGCTAAAGGCTAAAACACAGGCTATAGGCTAAAACACAGGCTAAAGGCTAAAACACAGGCTAAAGGCTAAAACACAAGCTAAAGGCTAAAACACAGGCTAAAAACTGAAACACAGGCTAAAGGCCAAAAAAACTACCGATAGACTAAAAGACAAAGTAAATGCTAAAACAACAACCGTCATCAAGGGGTTAAACATCTTAACTGAAGCAAAGGTGTTTAATTGATGACATTGCACAAACTTATTCCATAGGTTGATATTTATTTTAGAAAAATAGACTCTAAAGAGGTTTTATGCTGTTGGGCTTTACAACTCCTCTCTAGAGATGTTTTATGCAGTTTATGGNAGGCTAAAACACAGGCTATAGGCTAAAACACAGGCTAAAGGCTAAAACACAGGCTATAGGCTAAAACACAGGCTAAAGGCTACAACACAGGCTAAAGGCTAAAACACAAGCTAAAGGCTAAAACACAGGCTAAAAACTGAAACACAGGCTAAAGGCCAAAAAAACTACCGATAGACTAAAAGACAAAGTAAATGCTAAAACAACAACCGTCATCAAGGGGTTAAACATCTTAACTGAAGCAAAGGTGTTTAATTGATGACATTGCACAAACTTATTCCATAGGTTGATATTTATTTTAGAAAAATAGACTCTAAAGAGGTTTTATGCTGTTGGGCTTTACAACTCCTCTCTAGAGATGTTTTATGCAGTTTATGGTTTGTAACTACAAAAAAACTTAACTATAAAACTTGAATATCTCTGGTGTAAAAATTCAATAAAGTCTGAATCATCTCCTTAAAGTTAACCATCTGTCTGGCTGAGTCAGCATTTCTAAGGAGCTGAAAGTTGACTCAGTGCATGCTGCTACATCCCAGCACACACACACACACACACATTATCTCCGGCAGCCCTGAACATGTTCAAAATGGATTATCACAAAGGTCTATGGTGCATTCTCCCCGCTGTAACCTTGATATCCACACACACTCTTTACACAGCGCGTTAATCCTTTCTCTTTGGCACTCCTTCAGGACCGGGCTGAAAGGACTACCTGTTGTCTGTGTGCTCCCCAATTATAGTTTTCTCCTGAGTAAGCATACATTAGATGACTCATCAGGAACGGCCGTCTGCCAGCGCTGGCTGGAAAGCAGTGTATTATTTCAGCATCAGTGTATATTTCAGGCTCTGAGAGGTGCAGAGCCCGGCCGTAAACTTAATGGCTGAGTTCACTCAATAAAGAAAAGACTTGTATGACTTGGAAGCCGCCCAGAGTGTAACATACTCAGCAGTGACACTTGAGGTTTTTCTACGGGAACCTGAGAGGAGGTGAGGGTGCTTTTTCATCTCTGCTTTCTTGTCATTTTTCTTTCCTAATTGAGAAAGAAAACAGAGAATAAATGTCAGGGCAGGGGATATTTCAAGGACCACACACCTTACAGGTAACAATATTTGAACTTAACGTGTAATGGTGTAAATATTTGTGAGGACAAAACAGAGAGTGAACAGGGTAATAAGTACTGCCCAAACCAGAAATCTAGGTATCACAACCATTAGAGGAGAGAAAAATTAGAACATCTCTAAAAACAAAATTTCTAAAACATAAAATTTTGATTAAGATAGTGGGGGTCACTCGTCTCTGCCACCTTTGTTTTGGGGGTCACGGGCTGAAAAGTTTGGGAGCCCCTGGCTGTTTTCCAAACCGCCTACTACATACTATGGTAGTAGGTAGTAGGCACTGCGAGAGAGAGATTAATTTGAATATCTGCACGCGACGGAGAGAGACCATAGACTGTATAATGAGTCTATGAGTATAATAATCTATATACAGTCATTGAGAGAGACAGAGGAGGAAGAAAATGGTGGCTTGTCTCTCTAACTGTACGCACTGTAATACGATGAACTTTATTCTACCTCATCAGTTTGAAGATATTGAGACCGTGGCTCTTTGGTCAAATATGGCATAATATAAAATATATCATATAAATAAAAATCAAATATGGCGATTTTGCTGTAATAAACTTCTATACCTTTACTAATTTGATAAAATCAGGACTCTAATCTCTCCCTGAATTTGTTGTTTTTCTAAATGAATCAAAATTGTTCCTTGAGCCACTAAAAATAATGAAAAAAATCACACAAATTCTCAAAAAAAAATTACAACTTCCTTCACATGCATAATTTAATTTATTTATTTTCCTTTGTATCTCTAATTTAACTTATCTACTTTTATTGCTCCTGTAACTTCTCCACTGATTGATGTGGTGAATTAATGACTGAAATGTACTCATGGATTTATTTATGATAAAGTTAAACCAGTGATTCCCAACCTGTGGTCCGCGGCCCCCTGGTGGGCCTTGAAAGTATTGCAAGTGGGCCTCCAAATCATTTCCAAAATAGTCTGATTTTAGTGGAGTGTAATTATACAAAGATACAAGATACAAATAAATAAATAAAGATACAAATAAACAGAATATTCTAAATGTTAAAACTCAGTTACAAACTCAGTCAGGATATTAAAAATGCTCAACTATTAATGTATACAAAGGCGAGAAGGTATTTTAGTGGCCAGTAGGTAACATGACCCAAAACAAAACCATGACACAATGTGTAATAAAACCTGAAATGTTACCATAGTGCAGAGCCCAAAACTTAAAAAATGACTCAAACTGTAACAAATTGTTGCTTATTTGGCATAAAGTTATTTTGTTTTGGGCTCAGAATCTGTTACATTGTGGGTCATTGGGGCATTTTATATCCTCCGTATTTATCGGGTTGGAGGTGGGCCACAAACATTTTTGAAACGTAAAAGTGGGCCCTGAGATGAAAAAGGTTGGGAACCACTGAGTTAAACATTAGAAAATAAACCCTCAGGTCCACTTCCTGAAACAGAAATCCGGAGTAGTATTCGACTAAACAGGTCTAACAAAACTACGGAAGAGGATTAGGGCCACTGAGGAAAAAAAAAAAATCTTAAAAAAAAAGAAAAGTCAGAATTCTGAGAAAAAAGTCAGAATTCTGAGATTAAAGTCAGAATTCTGAGATTAGAGTCAGAATTCTGACTTTTTTCTAAGAATTCTGACTTTTTTCTCAGAATTCTGAGATTAGAGTCAGAATTCTGAGATTAAAGTCAGAATTCTGAGATTAAAGTCAGAATTCTGAGAAAAAAGTCAGAATTCTGACTTTTTTCTCAGAATTCTGACTTTTTTTTTTGGGAATTTTTTTTCTCAGTGGCCCTAATCCTCTTCCGTACAAAACAGTCAGACTACATACTACATGTCAAAGTAGAAGGTAGTAGGCGGTTTGGAAAACAGCCCCTGTTGTAGTTGAACAGTGGTAAATCGCTGCAGTTCCCAGTCCCACCGCGGAGTGGCGCTGTCTCGAAACAACACGCGGGACTCGCCTCGTGGACCAGAAGTTGCGTAGTTCAGCCGGTTCACAGAGAAAGAGAGGAAGAAGATGTCTGCCATGGACGTGGAGGATTTTCTGCAGCAGAACAGAGCTTTAGCTGACCAGGTGGAAACGTACCGCGGTTACTGGGAGAGTGAGAAGCACTGGGCGGCCCGGAGAGAGTTTGTCCTCCGGAACATTAACGACTTCCAGAGCGAGCAGCTGGACCTGCTGCTCTCTCTCTCCATGGTCTGGGCCAACAACGTCTTCCTCGGCTGTCGGTGAGTAAACACAGCGGCTTTTTACCACTACACAGCTTTATTGTTAATGTTATTTTTTTCTATTATAGCTTTTTTGGTGTGTGTAAAGTTACATTATGGGATAAAACCGTAGAAAACTGTACTTTATCATCCTCGTCTCATTCTAAACCCTTAGTGTGATCTCTGCTGCCCCATGTGGCCGGAATAGGAACAACAACAACAATAGCTCTCATCATGTTATCAATCAATCAAATCAAACTTTATTTATAAAGCACTTTTCATACAATAAGATGCAGCACACACCCCCCACCCTGATAAAAACACACTCACATTAACTCTCACACACACACACACACACACACATACCAAGGCTTTAGAAACATGTGGCTGAGTACAGAGGAGCCAGGTCAGGAAACGCAGGAGGCCATATCTGCACTGGGGGGCTGCACAAGGTCCACAGCTAGGATGCCTCCACCCCCACAAACACCTTACAGGCCAGGGAGGGGCCCACAGCAGCAAAGGACAACTGCAGACCCCCCACCTGACTAAGCTGATGATCATGAGAAGGAGACAACCCAGTCAGAGCCAAGCACAGCCCCCCAACACAGAGTGGCCCCCTCTGAGGAAACACTGGAAATGGGATAAAAAGATCAATCAATCAATCTTTATTTATATAGCGCCAAATCTTAACAAACGTTATCTCAAGACACTTTACAAAACATTAGCAGGTTGATACCTGTTAATGTTACAGTATTTAGTTATTTTATTAACAGAGACCCAACATCAAGACAGGATAAGGAATCTTATCTCATCTTGATCCACCATGAGTGAAGCACTTTGCAGCAGCTACAGTGGGAAGAAAAACCTCTGACAGAACCAGACTCATGTTAGACTAGGGTGACCACATTCTGTTTCTCTGAAAAGAGGACCCCCCCCCTTAGGAGTTTTGCATGGGTCAGGGGTCTTTCTGTGCTTCTAACTCAGTTTAACAAATATTCTGAATTCCCCAGAAAAGAACACTTTACCTGGATATACTGAGAAATAGCCCAAAACACTCACAAACAGTTGCTTTATAAATAATATATTTATTATTTTAAAGCAATTCTCCTGAACAATGCAATCAGTCACATACAAATATGGCATGTTCTAGTCTTTAATAGTTATTGACTCAAGTTCTTTAGGAACACAAGTATTCAGATGTTTAACAAAATAAGAAATAATCACCTCTCTTAGGTCTGACACTTACACCTTAGTCAGGAAAAGTGAGGTAGAGAACCATTCTTCAAAATAACCTCCCAATTATCAATTACGTAAAAATAGAAATAGTGCCTCAAAATATTGAACAAAAAGAAAAAAGAGAGGTAGCCTATTCTTCAATGTTTTGTTGTGGTGATATGGGCTTGCAGATCGTTGGAACCATAATTAGCCACAGAGACATAAGTTCCAGCTTTGCAGACTGTACATTCTGCCTCCCATTTGTCACGACCCGGACGAAAACAGGGGAACTTTTTTAGCATGTCATCAGTGAAATGACATTTGCGTTTCGGCATTTTCTTTCTGTTCGAGTGTTCTCTGGCAGTGTGTTTACCTGCCTGTCAGCCTGAGTGAGTGAGTGTGGAGCGTGAAGCAAAGGAATCAACAAAGGAAACTTTCTTAATGATGCTTCAATAATTCTTCTGTTGACAAACCGCAGGTACAGCACCGAGCTCCTGGAGAGAGTGAAGGAAATGGCTGAAGGCATCGTGGTGGTGGATGCACCAGTTTTTAAGACAAGAGATGAAATTATTAAGAAGCAACAGGTACGTACACACACACACACACACACACAAACACAAACACAATTCTTAAATGATGAAACGTTTCATGTTTTCTTCTCTTCCTTCACAGGGTCGATAACGGACTAGATCACACCTTTTTTATGTTGGAAGAAGAAGACTGATGGAAATCAGCTGTTGCACACACACACACAAACTGACGCATCACAGATTGTTTTAACAATCGTGGATTTTTATCACAGATGTGTTAAACATCAGACGAGTTGTTTTTTTAGATTCACAGCTGAAAGACTCAGATATTCAGTGTTTTATTGTGTGAGGGGAGAAAATCTTTGTGCACGTGTTGGAGATCAGTGCGCAGTAATCATGTACCAGTTTTTCTTTTTTAATAGTTTTTTTCAATGTTTTATGTACTTTTCATTTTCATAATTGCAGATGAAAGAAGATGCTGAATCTTTTCCTTGTACATTTCTACCTGGAGCTTAATAAAAGACATTTCTTAAAAGTTCTTTTGCTGACTTCCCGTAGACTGATGTTGTGACTTATTACAGAAAGTCTGGCACTTTCAGAGTAAACAATCATTTCAGTGTGTGACTTCATCCTTTAGTAGAAACCCCAAGAATGTGAATGTGTCTGCTGACAAGCTGCTAATAAGCTGATTGTCATGGAATTTTCCTAATTCCTTATTATTCTACACAATTATTACCTTAATTTCCTCTGTATGTCTCAAACATAGTCACACATTCCCGTATTCTTCCAAAGTGAGGACTGTTTCTCTTGTATCAGGATGAGAGGGACATCCTAAGCTGAACTCATTGGTCTCCTAAACAGACATAACAACCTTCAGAAATGATAAATACTGAACACAGAGAGGTCTGGCAGAATTGACTCTGCACTACACTGCGCATCCAAGTGTACTGTCTGTCTCTTCTCCTCGATCGAGCTACATAAAGCTTTTCAACTTAAGTCTCCTGGGTCTTCTTTGTCAAGTGGTCAAGCTTCCAGAAAATTCCTCAACACTGATGATGATTTGATTTCAATAATGCAGTGGTTCCCAACCTTTTTCAACTCAGGGCCCACTTTTACGTTTCAAAAATGTTTGTGGCCCACCTCCAACCCGATAAATACGGAGGATATAAAATGCCCCAATGACCCACAATGTAACAGATTCTGAGCCCAAAACAAAATAACTTTATGCCAAATAAGCAACAATTTGTTACAGTTTGAGTCATTTTTTAAGCTTTGGGCTCTGCACTATGGTAACATTTCAGGTTTTATTACATATTGTGTCATGGTTATGTTTTAGGTCATGTTACCTACTGGCCACTAAAATACCTTCTCGCCTTTGTATACATTAATAGTTGAGCATTTTTAGTATCCTGACTGAGTTTGTAACTGAGTTTTAACATTTAGAATATTGTTTATTTGTGTCTTTATTTATTTATTTGTATCTTGTGTCTTAATATAATTACACTCCACTAAAATCAGACTATTTTGGAAATGATTTGGAGGTCCACTTGCAATACTTTCAAGGCCCACCAGGGGGCCGCGGACCACAGGTTGGGAATCACTGCAACAATGCAATAAAAATTGCAGATTAACTGATCTGACACTTTTTGAACCCACTGACGAAGTCAAACCCTCAAAAATAGGGAGCTAACATGCCCTAAATGTGTGTTATCAAGACTGGGACCATCAAAAATCACATACTGCGGCCTGACTCGTGCGCTAATCGCCACTTGCAGCTTAAATTCTTAGTGAACAAACATATTCGACACAAGAACAAACAAAGCACAAAAGAAACGTTTCAAAGTCTGAAAAATGTGTTTTATTATGTTTATACAGCATATTGTTATAAGTATACATTTTCTCGTTTAATTCACAAAATTTTATAACATGTCCCTTCAGCTTTTTTAAGGTGAGATAAGTCACGAGCCACGATATGACCTTTACTGCTTCAGAAAAGAGGAACTCTTGTTTCATAATGACCTTTCTGTGTAGATTGTTTAGCTGGAGTTAAGTCATGAATTTATACTCGAGTGGTCTTTTAAGTGGGCGACACATAGAGAGAAAAGAAGAGACAAACGCAGACGTGAAAACAACTCGAGCCTTTGGGGGAACAGGTGACGTCACACTACATGGTTTCTCAAGATCAATTAATTTTGGTTGTTTTCTTGAGATAACAATGACTTTTTTTCTTGTTAAGTTTAGGAACCACTGGTTTAAAGTTTCAGATGGCTGGGTTTAACTCTAAAACGCTTAAGATGTGCGCAAATGAAGAGTCAAACAAAAAAAAAATTTCAGTTTACTCCAGCCGTAGCTATGGAAACCCTTAATGGCCTTGTCTTTCTACAATAAATTTGCTCTATTCTCTCGATACAACAAGTTAATTTTGGTAGTTTCCTTGAGATCTTGAGATAACGACTAATTTGTCTTATTACCTCACCTGACTTTTAACTTTCTGATGCACCTATTTCAAAACTTAACGGATCATTAAGACTGGAAAGATTTCCAATTTCCATTCACCGATTTTTTCTGATTACATCACAGACATGTACTGTAATGTTTGGTATATATGCGCAACATAATTTAAAATCTGGATGGCGTGACTGCAGTTTAATTGAAGGATGGGTGACAAAAAAAACATCCAATTATCTCGCGAAAACCACTGAAGTTACTTGTTATATCAAGAAAATGAAGCAAGACCTATAAGTCTTTATCGAGTCTTGCCCATAATTTTTGCAGAATTATTGTTTGTTTCTCACAAATTCATAAAAGTCATAATAAATATGCTCAATTTTTGTTTCAGGGGTGTTAAAGATTTAGCATCTTTTGTACACCAGACAGCAGCTTCATACTGTAATTCCCTAAGAAATGTTGATTTTGCAAAAGATAATAATAAGAAAATAATCAAGGTTAATTTCCCCAAGATAAAACATTGTGATCTTGAGAAAATGGAGCAAATTTATTGTGAGATTGAGGTCTTTGAGGGCTTCCGTATTCATGCTCCCACACGTCACAGGCAACAAAACGAGTCGACTGAAAGAAAACGGCAAGAAAAGATGAGTGATTTTGTCTTATTAATGTGCCGGTTTCTTCTTCCTACCCTCTAAATCGAGCCACAAATACTCCTCATGAAAGCATCCCCCCCATTACTAAACACTTCCCCACCCTGGATGCACTCTGATACCACACAAAGGAAAACAGCGATTAGAGAAACTCATTCAGCCGACCAAAGGAAACTTAAATTATTGATACGAGCATGATATTTCCTCAGTCCACATTCATCGCGTCTCATCCTGGTGTTAATATTTACTCCCTCCTCACACTCTCTATCTAACATCTCCTGCCTCTGAGCTGAAATTATTAAAATAAAAACTCAGAGCTGCCTTGCCAGGGACTCATGATTCATCAGTACAAGGGAGACTTGGCGCCGTTGCAACCTGTGACGTCTGCGAGCCAAAAACCTACAGTGAGCCTTAAAATAAAACAGAGATCTTCTGGAAACAGAGCGGGGATTGTTCTTTATCAGCTGCATCTGTGAAACCAAAAACCAGCTCTAGGGAGATTTTTCTGGGTCATGATTCTCAAAAATATGTCGATTTGGTCGTCAACCTAATCTCTCAAAATAGCAGAGTTGTCTTCAAACCGGTAAACGTTACTTAAAAAAAAAAAACAGTGGAGGACATTTTCCAAAAGAAAAAAAAAAATCAGTAAAACTCAAACACTAACAGCATCAGTCCATCCAAACAACAAAGATATATTACAAATTCTGTTAGCAATAACTTATTTCACATCATGCAATAAAAAAAGTAAAATGAAGGACAAGAAACACAAATATAAGATTGATTTCCCCTCCCTCGATTTCCTCAAATGTATTGGCAAGCAAGATAATGTCCATTCTGGTCTGTTTGGTTGATCTCTGGGTGTTTGTTTTTTCAGGGTGGCACTTGAGTTCTTCTGATATAGTTGCTTTTTTATTTTTTTTTTNCCACCTGACATGGAAATTGTTCCAGTCACCAATGAAGTGAAAAAACCTTTTTTATCAGTATTTCAGAGAAATCTACAAACTTTTCCACTTGGTCACAAATGTCATTTGGGCTCCTCTGGCTGATGCAGTTTCCTGTTTCCTGTTTTATTCTCTTCACTTTAAAATAAAAGTCTAATGTTACGGTTGCACCACCCTGACATTTGACAAGGTGAAAATTACGGGACAAACGTTTTTTAAATTTCTCAACAGCTTTAAAATTCTTTTTATTTGCAAAGAATGTTTTATTTAAAAAGGTTCAAGCATAAAATAATGCCACTGTATTTTTAATTTCCATTTACAATAACTGACATTCAATTTTTAGAGTTTAATTACTGTGGATACTTGTCAGGACGGTTGCACCACCTGACATTTTGGGGGTTTGAGGAACCAAAACACAAAAAAACATGTTATATTTTAATAGTTTAAAGATGTGTTCAAATAACACAGGTTTCATAGAATAAAGAAATACATGTGATGAAATACTCAATTCATGATGGAAGGAAATATTGCACTCGGACACAAAAAAAGGACGTCACGTCATTGACCCATGTAATGCGGTCAAGAAAGAATATGGCCTATCCTAAAAGCCAATCAAAGTGCGTATAGCCATTCCCATCCACCCGGACATCCTCTACATGGATGTCGACTGAAATGCATTGCAAGTCAGTTCTCGTTCAGTTTGAATGAGGTTTTTCTGGGTTTTCTAAGTTTAAAAACGGTCGAAGGGTGTTAATGAGGAACATGTAACTCTAACACGAGGTATCCAGGGAGTTTCTGAAATTTCTGAAAGACGGCCACATGTTTTAGATCTTAAATCTGACTCGGAAAGTTTAGAAAGGGAGAAAAAAAAGTTTCATTGATGATGTCAGCAGTTCAGCAGATCAAATGTCCATCCAGTATTTGATCCAAAATCCAACCTTTCTTTAAGGAGTATGTTTCAAAAATGAAATACCACCACATTACATTTATGGCGCTTTTCCGCTATACAATTCCAGCTCTACTCTACTCAGCTCTACTTGGTTTGGTTATCTTTTCCTCTAGCCCGACTACAGACTCACGGTGGACGTGGATCTTATAACACAGCTGCGCAGAAGTGCTGCGCAGAAGTGCGTGCATGTTCATCTACAACGGGACACACAAACATAATTTTGTACTAACATATGTGCCACCGTGGTCTTTAAAGGAAAAAAAAAAGCTTTATAAAGATTTCATTAATCATTATGTCGCCGAGTTACACCCAGCAGTACTGTTGCCTCCATTTGTTGTCGGACCACGACGACGTGCGCCTCCTTTTGCTTCCTCGACGAAGGACTGTAGTTGAGAAGGGACCTAGGTCACTCTAGTCTTTAATTTTTGATTTTTGGGCCTGGTATAGCAGAGATTTGTTGTTGATCAATCATTCTTCTTTGAACTGTTTTTCCTTTTTGGTTCCCTGTGGATTAATGGACTGATTGGTGCTTAAAGACTCTCGTGGCAGACAGATCGCTCCTGCACCGACCAACTTTGATTTAATTTAAAAGACTCTTTAAAGCCAACTATCTTTGCCGTTAACTTCTTTTTGGTTTAAAAAGACTTTTAACTTATTTAGGAATCATGAAGGAGCATTTTAGGGCTGTATTTTGTCTTCATTCAGTCTGGTTCTGTGCCGTCAGGTTTAAATGTCATTAAAAACCCGTCGCTGACTTATTCCTTTGCCTCTTGTAAGTGATTTGTTCAGAGTCAGAAGCTGCAGAGACGACATTCTCTGACCAATGAGTGACCGGCAGACCGTCCACGTCACCTTTTAGTATCAGCTTTACTCGCTTAGAACCAGGGTAGAGTAGGTACTAAAAACTGGCGTCTGCCGCGTAGTACCGCGCTAATGGAAACACAACACAAACCAGGTAAAGGCGAGTAGAGTAGGGCCAAGACGAGTCAGTGGAAAAGGGCCATAAAACTCTAAAAAACACTGAATCATTATCTGTATTTAGGATTCTCCTGAAAACACCTGTCTACAGGTTTAGGGGATGTTTTTCATTGAGTGATTTGGTAATTGAGTGCTCAGTTCAAACTTCAAAAACACACACACAGCGCCCTGAAGGCTGCAGCAGACTTGCTGAATTATGCAGGTCTACAATACAAACAAGCGCAGCAGAGAGTTCAATCAAATCCTCAGCAAAGATACTGTTCTACCACCGGGGCGGCACTTTGTGGATAAGACGATTCAGAAAAGAGAACTTACCGTCTTCAAACGGTGTTCCCACAGGCCTGCAGAAAAGCACAGAGACGAAGAGAGAGAAGGAGAATTACTTTCAGATTCAAAATACTGCAACCAACAGCTCTGACATGAAGAGAAACTAAACCATTAATGTTTTTCCCTCAAAGAAACTCTGCAGGGACGGACACTGGACTCTGTTTTTCCTCTGCTCCTCACATTCACACAATCAGTGAGAAGGAGCCAATTAAAAGAGTCGACACGTGTTGTACATTTCTGGCAGCCTCCACTCTGACTTTGGAATGGGTGAGGAGATATTAACAAGTCTATTTTAAACCCCAGTGAGTCTTTCTGCTCTTTGTTATTGTTGCACCTTGTAAAGTTTGTTGTTACTGCCTGGTGTTACTTTCTGTTTAACGCTGTCTTTATGTCTTAATCGATTGGCTGCTCTGTTGTCTCCCTGCTCCATAAAGACTCCCGGGTAACTTCCACCCATTTGAGCACAATTAGTTGCTGTAAAAGTGTAAACAATATTGGAAAAGCTATCTGTTCCAATTTCTTTGAGTTTTTAGACAAGCAAAGAGCTGAAATTGCTGGTGAACAAAGCTGCGCGTCAGTCAGCTCCACCTCAGAGACCAAAACTGTCCAGACCAGGCTGCAAAAAACTAAATTTAGATTAAGAAAATTATTGTTTGAGAGCAAATTTATTGAGACTGGCTATCATGCAGATGATTTTTATCACCATGTAGTGAGAAAGAAGCTTGGGGGTTATTATATATTATATATTCACCATAATTTATGTCCCATGCTACACTGCAAAAACGGAAATCTAAGCAAGTCATTCTGTCTTATTTGTAGTAAAAATTGTCTTATTGTTCTTAATTTGAGCCACATTCACCAGACCAGGACATAAAAAAGTCTTATTTCAAGTTTTTTAAGACAAAAATGAGGTGTAAATTGCTTGTAACAAGTCAAAAAAAATCTGCCAATGGGATAAGACGAATTCACCCGGGAAGTTTCTTGAAATTAGAAAGATGTCTTAAAACAAGAATCTTTTATCTTATCCCAGTGGCAGATTATTTTTAAATTGTTACAAGCAATTGATGCCTCATTTTTGTCTTTAAAAGACTTATAATGAGACATTTTTATGACCTTGTCTCGTAAATGTGACTCAAATCAAGAATAGTAAGAGAAATTTGACTAAAAATAAGACATAATGACTCGCTTAGATTTCAGTTTTTGCAGTGTTCTAGCTGCATGCTACAACAGATTTCACCCAGTGTCTCATTTTATCCTTTTTAGATCATGATTATAAATGTTATTATTTTTTATCATCAATTTTTCATCCATTTGCCTCAATGATATAACTATTATTTACCAAGCTTAATTGATTCAGCCTCATTTCTGGAAAACCTTTTGTTATCTAGTTACTGTTGCAACATTACTTTAGTTACACTGCAAAAACTGAAATCTAAGCAAGTCATTCTGTCTTATTTGTAGTAAAATTTGTCTTATTGTTCTTAATTTGAGCCACATTCACCAGACCAGGTCATAAAAATGTCTCATTATAAGTCTTTTAAAGACAAAAATGAGGCATCAATTGCTTGTAACAATTTAAAAATAATCTGCCACTGGGATAAGATAAAAGATTCTTGTTTTAAGACATCTTTCTAATTTCAAGAAACTTCCCGGGTGAATTCGTCTTATCCCATTGGCAGATTTTTTTGACTTGTTACAAGCAATTTACACCTCATTTTTGTCTTAAAAAAAACTTGAAATAAGACATTTTTATGTCCTCCACAGTTTGAGGCTTTAGAGTCACAGGTTTGAGGTTTTTCTAGCCGCATTTTCACTTCAGTAACAGTTTAATTTTAAGAAAACTTACACTGCAAAAACGGAAATCTAAGCAAGTCATTCTGTCTTATTTGTAGTAAACATTGTCTTATTGTTCTTAATTTGAGCCACATTCACCAGACCAGGTCATAAAAATGTCTCATTTCAAGTTTTTTTCAGACAAAAATGAGGTGTAAATTGCTTGTAACAAGTCAAAAAAATCTGCCAATGGGATAAGACGAATTCGCCCGGGAAGTTTCTTGAAATTAGAAAGATGTCTTAAAACAAGAATCTTTTATCTTATCCCATTGGCAGATTTTTTTTTTTTACTTGTTACAAGCAATTTACACCTCATTTTTGTCTTTAAAAAACTTGAAATGAGACATTTTTATGACCTTGTCTCGTAAATGTGGCTCAAATCAAGAATAGTAAGACAAATCTGACTAAAAATAAGACATAAGGACTTGCTTAGATTTCAGTTTTTGCAGTGTATTTATGCACCGTTCTTATAAGTATGAACTGTAAGGAGCTTTTTCTTCACACCTTTTTATGACTCACCATCATATCAGTGTTTGTTTGTGAACTAAGAGCTTTCTCAAATCTGGAGATTTATTTTAGTTTGGTTTTCTAAAAATCTCCCCTCACTTGTTTCTCCCAGCTTTCTTTTCCATCAAACACCTGCTGGTTTCTCTACATGCTGATTTTCCAGAGCAGCCTGTGCTACCATCAGAGCTGCAATCAGAAATATTTAAATATTCCAAAGGGGGCGGATTAGTTTGGGGGGGGGGGATCTGTGCATCACAATCACAGCGGCAAACTCAAAGACAGCAGGGCGGAGTTGGATTTGGAGCATGACTCACCCAAAAATAACAGCGTTCCAAAGCATGATGTTGTTCTCTGATGGCGCTCCGCTCACACCGGTGGGAGGATCTTCTTGAAGTCTGGGTAAGACAGAGAAAAGAGGAGACAAAGAAAACAGTGAGAGAGGAATAAAGGGGAAGACAAAACAGAGCATAATCAAAAGGAAACAGAAAGAGGGAGAGAAAATGATGAAATAAACAAATAACAGAGCGAAGGAGATGGAAGCAGGAGAAGAGAGAAACAAGGAAGAGAGAGAGCGTGAGGATTTTAATTAACACCTTGACTGCAGGATGATTATCAGTCAAAACACGAACTGCTGTATCAACATGACTTCAGCCAGACTCTCAGGATCAACTGCTCCCTGTCCGTCCTGCTGTCACGTCAGATAACATAAACTTCACCATTAAAGCTCAGCGAATTCATGCTCCACCGTGTCCTCAGAAAGCACGTCAGCCTGGAAGAACTCAAGCCAGTTCGAAATTACGTTTGTGTCACTTTTTCATAGAGAAATGCACCAAACTCTATCAGAAAGAAGACGCACACACTCCAGTGCTGCTCCATCGATACGTTTTGATTGGACCAAGCCACTTTATGAGAGCTCAGAGCGCTCGATGCCTTTATTTCCCCTGGAAAAACAATCTGCTGCATAGGAGGTGAAGTGATGCAGCAGCAACAGCGGTGACAACAACACTGTGTTACAAATAAAAAAAAAAAGAAGCAGGAGCGGTGAGAAAACAGGCTGCAAGAGCATAAAAAAATGACAATAAATGTCTTGATTGAGGGCGTAGCTTTTAAGGCAGGGGTGTCCAAACTACGGCCCGCGGTCTATTTTCAAGCGGCCCCCAGCTCTCATCTTACCACGTGTTAGTTTTGTCACTTAAATTAATTATGTTCTTATTGTTAACATTTACAGTTTCTGTCAAGTGCTTGAAATAAATATTAATATATCTGGTAACGTTTCGCCAAGATTTGGACTGTGCATAGGCAACTTTATAAAGCTAAAGCTCTGTACAATCTGCAAAAACTCAACAACTTTTACAGCTGACATTTAGTTGCATTTGGCATGATGCAAAATGTGTTTCATGAGTTGTTTAGAATTAAAAATAAAAAATAAAAACACGAGAGGACCGAAAAACTGAATTAAAGATATGAAATGGTCAAAAAAAGACAAAAGTTGAAGCATACAATGGTTCAAAATGCAGGATCAGAGATATTTGGGGTTTAAAATGTTTTTATTTGTTGTTTAAACAAACATGATAAAGTCCAGATCCTGATCCTGACATAAAATTGTTGCATATTTCTCCCAGGTTTGGTTTTATCTCAAAGGTTTGCAATAACAGCACAAGCATGTTTGACTCAACCACTTTTTTGTTGTTTGTTTTTTTCAGAAACCGCTAAAAATAAATAGTTTTCCAATAGAGCGCTCATTTGTAACTTCCACTGTTTGTGTCCATAAGAGCCGACGGCCCTTGGTCATTTTCACAGTTTACAATACGGCGCTTTAGGGCAAAAGTTTGGACACCTCTGTTTTAAGGATTCGAGGCTTAAAAATGGGCATTTGATGTTATTCGTGATTACTAAAAAAGCTTTAATTCATTCAACTTTCCAATGATTGAAAGAGTCAAAAACACAAGTTAAATCCAGCTTCTTCGTTCAAATTCTCTAATCTTAACATAACAGCTTTGCCCCTGGTCGTGTTAAAGTCTTAAGCCTGTGTTTCAGTGTTAAACTCCTTTTTTTTTAAGTTTGTATTGTTTCACAGGTAAGGCTCCATGTTTTTCAATAAAATACGACTGGAACATTGAAGGTGTGTGCTGCCAGTTATAAAAACAAATCAGTGTCAGCAAAAAAAGCAGGTCTGGCTTTCAAAGATTGGTGATTGGTGATCGACCAGAAAATTATGCTCGGTGCACCCCAATATTTTAGGGATGATAATCTCATTTTACATTGTGGTTTATCTTGGAGTGATACCTTTTTTTAAGATAACTTAGAAAGGGCTGAACAATTTATCGTTTTCTGATCGAAATCGCAATTTCAGACATGATGATCATGTGATCACCAAAGCTGTGATTTTTTATTTTTTTTTACATTATTTTGAAAAGTTAAGAGTCAAAGATGTTTTTGTTTTAGAATATCCAGTTTATAAATAACAAGAACTGTATTTAAAGTCAGTGGAGGTGTTCAGGGTTTTAAGAAAAGTCAAACTTCGTCTAATATCAACACATTTTTTTCGGAAAATTTTGCCTTTAATGCAATAATTTTGTCATTATTTCTCATAATTAGGACTTTGTATTTTAAACATTTTCAAAATGTTAACGATTCATTTAAAAAATGTGGCTTTTTATCATAGACTAGTGGTTATGACTAAAACTACGATTAAAAAGTCCAGTTTAGAAACGGAAAGAATAGTATTTTAAGGTCAGAAATTTCACTATTTATCTCAAAATCTTTTTTTTTTGTCCTCAAAATTCTGCCTTTTATTTAATGACGTCTTTATTTCTCATAATTTGGACTTTTTATATCAAAATTTTGACTTTTTATTTCAAATATTGCCTTTATTTCAAAATGTTGACATTTTATCTGAAAATTTTGACTTTTTTATCTCATACTTTTGCCTTTTTCTCAAAATTTTGACCTTAAATGTGAAAGTTTAGATTTTTTTCACATAATGTTAAATTGATTTCTTAAAATTTGGACTCCAACCTCAAAATTTCCACTTTTTATCTTAAAATATTGACCTTTTATCTAAACTTTAGAAACAATTCTTACCTTCAATTTTCATGAAAAGTTAAGAATTAAAGATGTTTTTTATAGAATATCCAGTTTATAAATAACAAGAACTGTATTAAAAGTCAGTGGAGGTGTTCAGGGTTTTAAGAAAAGTCAAAATTCGTCTAATATCAACACATTTTTTTCGGAAAATTTTGCTTTTATGCAATAATTTTGTCATTATTTCTCATAATTAGGACTTTTTATCTCAAACATTTTCAAAATGTTAACGATTCATTTAAAAAATGTGGCTTTTTATCATAGACTAGTCTTCAACGTAATTTTTTTTTTTTACCTTTAATTATAATTTCAGACTTTTTTGACATAATATTGAAGTGATTTTTTGGAACTTTGTATCTCAAAATTTTCACTTTTATCTCAACATATTGACTTTTTGTTCGAGAATTTTGTCTTTATTTCTCAAAATTTCCGCTAAAATATTGACTTTTTTCTACAACCTAGAAACAATTTTTACCTTCAGTTTTCATTCTTGCATTAGAGTAAAAGCTTTTGATGTTTTAATGGTGTAGTATTTTTCTGTCAAGTCTGTAAATGTAACCGTACATTGTGAAAAACTTCACTGAAGCTTGATTTGAAGAAAATCGTGAATCGAATTGAAATCCCAATATCCGCCAGAAAAATCACAATTAGATCTTTTTCTGAAATCGTTCAGCTCTACTACACAGTCCCTTTAAAATCATACCATTGATATTTTTGACATTCCAGCAGCTAAAGTAAAATATTTTTTCTCTGAATTCTCAAATTAAAACAACCAAAAGCTCCAGCATCAGACAGAAACCAGCCCATAGACAGTCCAGTGATCTTTGTGAAGCTCAGTGCAACACGCCCCAGCAACAACTGCCCGGCAACAAAGACGTCAACAAACAGACATGCAAATGTCACAGGTCAACACTTTGAATCAAGTTTCCATCCCAACAAAACTACCTGTTGTTTGTTTAACATCAGAATGAGCATCAGATTAGACTTCTCAATGTTCTTGGTGAGCTCAGTCTGTGTTGTTGTGTCTTATATATTAAAGGTGCTGTTTCAGACCACCTCAGCATGTGGGCCAGGACCTGGAGCCCTGCAGACGTCTTAGGCCCACAATCCCATGCCTGGTCTAAAAGCTGGCTTAATAAGAGCTTACGCTTATAAAACAAGGTAGGCTGATTTGTGCATCTGTGTGCGAGTGTAGATCTGTGTCCCGAGCTGCAGACGGACCCACTGCAATTAACCTCATTTACTGTAATCTGCCAGAGCTCCCTGCTGTTGCTGCAAAGATCAGCTTCACCACTACTACCACTATGTTTACTACGTTTTACTGCAGTGACCAGTCTCAATGTGTTGTGTCCGAGTGCAATATTTCCTTCCATCATGAATTGAGTTTTTCATCACATGTATTTCTTTATTCTATGAAACCTGTGTTATTTGAACACATCCTTAAACTATTAAAATATAACATGTTTTTTTGTGTTTTGGTTCCTCAAACCCCCAAAATGTCAGGTGGTGCAACCGTCCTGACAAGTATCCACAGTAATTAAACTCTAAAAATTGAATGTCAGTTATTGTAAATGGAAATTAAAAACACAGTGGCATTATTTTATGCTTGAACCTTTTTAAATAAAACATTCTTTGCAAATGAAAAGAATTTTAAAGCTGTTGAGAAATGTAAAAAACTTTTGTCCCGTAATTTTCACCTTGTCAAATGTCAGGGTGGTGCAACCGTAACATTAGACTTTTATTTTAAAGTGAAGAGAATAAAACAGGAAACAGGAAACTGCATCAGCCAGAGGAGCCCAAATGACATTTGTGACCAAGTGGAAAAGTTTGTAGATTTCTCTGAAATACTGATAAAAAAGGTTTTTTCACTTCATTGGTGACTGGAACAATTTCCATGTCAGGTGGAACAACCAATGTAATAATGTGAAATGTTATTTTAACATCAAATTATTTATCTTATTCACAAGTAAAAGAAATGAAACACACAAAATGAAAATGTATGAGTCACTACAGACAATTGAGAGATACTTGCCAATAATTTCACTCAGAAAAAATAACAGGAACATATAAATATATTTTCATATATTTGGTTGCTCCACCTGACATTTTTGGGTGCTCAAATTAAAAATACTAAAAAATAATGAACCTAAAAACTTTGAAATGTTGGTCAACTACTGAAATCTGTTAGAAAACTTAATCTTCACTCAGAAATATGTTTTTATCCATTTTCAAAGAACTTTTAGAAAGTACGTTGTCAGACCCTCTTTTTGTCATTGACCCACCTATCAGAGGGCTTCTTGTTATACCTGGTATCCTCAATCTGTTACTCTGCTCCATATGGTACCCAACAGTGCGCCCGCGTGTGTGTGTGTTTGTGTCATTCATACACCTGTCAGTGGAAAAAAAGATCCTAAGCTATTCTACTGAGCACAGCCGTTGAAGCAGAGGAGATAAGGTGTCACCGTAACTCTACTCTGCTGCACCAGTCCCCAGGTGGTAAACTGTAAGACACCGAGGCGGAGGGAGAAACTGGAAGGGGAGGGGGAAATACAATGGCACATTCCTGAATCAGATCCTGTGTGAGTGAGCGAGTGTGTCCACGCCAAAGCTGGCTCATTGAACTCAGCCTTACGAGGTGGTATTGCCTGACGTCTCGTTGTTTAATCTCTCAGTCAAATTATTTTCACAACGACTCTTGTGACTGAGCTGTGTAACTGAAATGTGTGTGTGACGTTCTGGCTGAGCACCTTGGATGTTAAACGACGCTTTGGTGTTAAAGTGATGTTTAAATGAGCTATTTTCAGGCTTTGTCAGACTGTTGTAGAAACATTTTAATTTCCTCTGGTTAAATTTAGTAGGGCATCACTTTCATGTCTTTATAGATATACTCTAAGTGTGGATCATAGTCGTATATCTTTTATTTCTTGCTCCACCGTAGGACTGAACGATTTTAGAAAAAGATCTAATTGCGATTTCAATTCAATTCATGATTTTCTTCAAATCAAGCTTCATTGAAGTTTCCACAATGTACAGAAACATTTAAAAACTTGACAGAAAGTTACATTAAACCATCAAAAGCTTTTACTCCAATGTGTGGATGAAAATTGAAGGTAAATATTGTTTCTAAAGTTTAGATAAAAAGTCAATATTTTAAGATAAAAGTGAAAATTTTGAGATAAAAAATTCCCAAAAATCACTTCAATATTATGTCAAAAAAGTCTGAAATTATAATTAAAGGTAAAAAAAATTATATTAAAGACTAGGCTATGATAAAAAGCCACATTTTTTAAATGAATCGTTAACATTTTGAAAATGTTTGAGATAAAAAGTCCTAATTATGAGAAATAATGACAAAATTATTGCATAAAAGGCAAAATTTTCCGAAAAAATGTGTTGATATTAGACGAATTTTGACTTTTCTTAAAACCCTGAACACCTCCACTGACTTTAAATACAGTTCTTGTTATTTATAAACTGGATATTCTAAAAAAAATTATCTTTGACTCTTAACTTTTCATGAAAATTGAAGGTAACAATTGTTTCTAAAGTTTAGATAAAAGGTAAATATTTTAAGATAAAAAGTGGAAATTTGAGAAGTAAAGACAAAATTTTGAGAAAAAAAGTCCAAATTTTGAGATGGGAGTCCAAATTTTAAGAAATCAATTTAACATTATGTGAAAAAAGTCTAAACTTTCACATTTAAGGTCAAAATTTTGAGAAAAAGGCAAAAGCATTTGATAAAAAAGTCAAAATTTTCAGATAAAATGTCAACATTTCGAAATAAAGGCAATATTTGAAATAAAAAATAGAAATATTGATATAAAAAGTCAAAATTATGAGAAATAAAGATGTCATTAAATAAAAGGCAGAATTTTGAGGAAAAAAAAAGATTTTGAGATAAATAGTGAAATTTCTGACCTTAAACTACAATTCTTTCCATTTCTAAACTGGACTTTTTAATCGTATTTTTAGTTATAACGACTGAAAAAACAAAAAGAGTTATCTTTGACTCTTTTAAAAATGATGTAGTGCAAAATATTCTTAATTTTGTTACAAAAGATAAAATACAAAACAGTTTAAAAAAGACTAAGTTCAAAAAGGGATAATAAAAAAGGATCTTTCCCATTAATATTCATTCATACATTCAAGGGATATGTGTGTAGAACAAATGACAACAGATCCTGGTTCAGTCAGGAGCAAAAAAAATTGCAGGTTTTGGTGATAATCACATGATCATGATGTCTGAAATTGCGATTTTGATCAGAAGACGATAAATTGTTCAGCCCTACTCCACCGCTCGTTGCACATTTAAAGTTTTGGTATATAATAACCTGTATAAGGCCCCTGAACTTGTGTACATACATTACAGCAGTGGTTCCCAAAGTGGGGGTCGGGACCCTTTGGGGGGTCGCGAGACATTGATAGGGGGTCATGGAATGTGTCCCAAAATCGAAAACTATGAAAAATTCATGAACATTTTATCCATTATTGTGAGAATAAAAGCAAAAATTGGGGTGAAAGATAATATAAAATTATGCAAACAGAAAATGTTTTATCTGTTTTTCACATTTCTTTGTTCAAGTTTGATGCCTTGAACTCAGCAAAGTGCACATTAGTCGGTAAATTTTCTATCGATCAGTTAAATGAAGTATCCTCAGGGAGGGTTTTGTTGGTTTTTGTCTGTTTTTGGATTGTCCCATTAGTGTTGTACCACAGCAGGGGGTCACCAGTCTCTAATGCTGCTATTTTGGGGGTCACAGGCGGAAAAGTTTGGGAACCCCTGCAATACAGAATGCTAGAATAAGGGATGTCACGTCATGAAAAATCAGGTGACAGCTATCAAAGCCCTAAACTTACTAATTTTGTGAATGACATGTGTTAAGTTATTATTATTAGTTGTTTTTCTTTTATTGAGAGCTTATTTTAAGGCTGTCCAAGGAAGCAAATAGCAAGCTAGAAAAACAAAACAGAGGGCTAGTATCCCCCTTAGGGCTCCCATAGACGTGTCAAGCCTTCAATCTATTTAGATGGAGATCCCACCAGGTTGTGCAACACCTGTGGGCCACGTTGCTCCCCTGAGATGCAGAAACCATCATGTTTGCAGGTCAATTGAATTTAGTCACCTTTAGTGCAGCAGATTGTAAAACCCCACAGATTGCGCAGGGACAAATCCTGTCACAATTAACTTCTTATCGAGGCCATTTAAGGCGAGGCTGTCTCGAATTGTTAAGAGTCTGTTTTGCTGCTCTATTTGGCTGAAAATGCACCAACATGGAGAAACAAGCCCAGCTGAAAAATAATAAACTCACCTTATTCCCTGGATAGAAAACACTGCAGAAAATCAAATTGCAGTCTTTTCATACATTAGCACACACCTAGAAAGCCACGTTGCCTTCTTTGTTATGTCAAATACCCTTTACAGAGACAGAAACCCTCACAGAAAGCTGTTTAATGCCAGAATAAACTCGAGTGTAATTTTTATAAACAGCTTTCTTTGCAGCAGCTAACCGCTAAGCTAATGCTAAGCTAACCGCCGTTAGCTTCGCACCAACAGTAAAAGACTGGAGCCAAAAAAACAACAACGTACCTTTTAAAATCTCTCATAAGCCGTCTCCGTGCCGGTGTCGACATTATTCAAAATGTATTAAAAAACTAATCCGGGACCATAAACGGGATTCTGTCCGAAAGCAGAGCTGCTGTTTCTTCCGCTTGTCGCTTTTTTCTTCTTCTCCCAAAACAACTGGCGAGCTCGCTCTCTGGTGACGTCACTGACTCACAGCTCTGGCCATCAGTGGTTCAGCCCCCAAACAGCACTTACTCATCAAAATCCAGCAATATTTCCTTCCATCATGAATTGAGTATTTCATCACATGTATTTCTTTATTCTATGAAACCTGTGTTATTTGAACACATCTTTAAACTATTAAAATATAACATGTTTTTTTGTGTTTTGGTTCCTCAAACCCCCAAAATGTCAGGTGGTGCAACCGTCCTGACAAGTATCCACAGTAATTAAACTCTAAAAATTGAATGTCAGTTATTGTAAATGGAAATTAAAACATTCTTTGCAAATAAATTTTTTTTTTAAAGCTGTTGAGAAATGTAAAAAACTTTTGTCCCGTAATTTTCACCTTGTCAAATGTCAGGGTGGTGCAACCGTAACATTAGACTTTTATTTTAAAGTGAAGAGAATAAAACAGGAAACAGGAAACTGCATCAGCCAGAGGAGCCCAAATGACATTTGTGACCAAGTGGAAAAGTTTGTAGATTTCTCTGAAATACTGATAAAAAAGGTTTTTTCACTTCATTGGTGACTGGAACAATTTCCATGTCAGGTGGAACAACCAATGTAATAATGTGAAATGTTATTTTAACATCAAATTATT